>ML356687.1:0-222676 GCA_005239505.1 Nicotiana paniculata
CTTTCATTCTCGCTACCCAAACAACATTAACCCTTTTACAAACCCTTTGAGCCGGTTACTCTTATTTGATTACCCTCTTTGGAACCCGAAAGTGTTATTGGAGAAACAGAAATGTTGAAAAAAAAAGAAATGTTGAAAAAAAAAAAAAAAGTTTCCTGAACTACGTTCGACTTGATTCCAAAAGGATACGTAGGCAGCCTCTCCCTGGGGTTCAGTTACACCAAAATAAAAATCCACATTCCCCCAAGAATTTAAGCTGGGGCAGATATTAGAATACGATTGGTGATAATTTCGCTGAAGAGGTTCCAAAGTTGTAATTCAATACAAATTCTTCTCACCAAAACCCTATTCAAGTCCTTCCGATCAATCGGCAAAGATGTCCAAAATTGGAGGATACAGTTGTTCGGAGCGGATACAAGCAATGAGAGAAATTAAAATGAGAGAGTCTTATCGNCAGACAATGGATCACTGATATGAACACAGTCCGGGGCAAGGTTTCTCAATCTCGAGGTAATAGTTGTGATGAATTTCTGAGAGTCGGACGGTTTACACGGATCAGGCATCCAGTCCAAAGGGCATGTCATGTTCATTGAAGTCCGCATGCACTCCAGATAAGTTTTTCTTTCCTTTCCCCTAAAGGGACGCCTCTTGTTTAAATTCGTTGTCCATTCTGTCGTTTATTTTTCTTTTGAATCCCTTTCGGTCTAACTCTGTCCCGAGACTAAGGCAAAGAAAAGATGGCAAGACTGATTTACAAGGCTCTCATTTGACGCGGGTCAATATGAAAAAGGCACCCAGCCTCGTCAGGGGCATCGAGTCGATCCCGACTGGCCACAATGGCCAAATGATTCAAACTCAAAACCTTGAAAGGAGAAAATCAAATTGAAGTGCCTAGGAAGGCAAATAAAGTTGAAAGGATGGACCCCGCATGGCTAAACATCTTGGCAAGGTTTGAAGATCCGAAATATTCCAAATGGCCTAAAGTTACAGTTGGAAGAAAAGTCAGGAATGAAAATCCAATAAAGGCAAAATAAAGTTGGAAAGGTTAAGTCCCACGCGACTAACCGTCGCAGCAGAATTTGAGGGACCAACCCCCCCCCCCCCAAATACTCTGGAAGTCCAAAAGAAAAGCAAGTGAAAAGCCTACAAAGGCAAAGTAAAATGTTGGGTCCCACGTGACCAATCGCCATGGCGAAATCTGGAAAGCCAAGACCCTCGGGATTAGAGATGAAACCCAATCCTCAGCAAGCAAACAAGCAAGCAAGTGGTTGAGATCTTCATCAAAATAACTGAGATCAAGCAGTTGAAAATCAAGGCTGCAAAACCAACCACCGTTTCAACCTAACAAATTGTTCTTTGTTTGAAAATAGGAAACAGGTGCAAAAGCAACCGTGTAAAAGCAGGTGCAATCAAAAGGAATGGCGCAAGAGCTAGAAAGAGCTGTGCAACATTGACTCCAAAGAAAGGGAAGTTTCCTCCAAAAATCTTTTTCCGCATATATATATAAAAAAGAAGAAATGAAGTTGAATATGATGCAACCCTAAAGTAGCATAGGGTCCTCAACCCCTAGCCAAACATTTTCCAACCAAGGATATCCCAGTCCTCAGTTGATGCCAACATAGGGTCCCACTCCATAGAAGACACCAGCATAACCTGGTGATCTTTTCTCTCTTGACAACAGCATAACTTGTTGATCATTTCCAGACACTGGCATAACCAAGTGATCTCTTCCCCGGGCAATGGCATAGCCTGTTAATCTTTCCAGACACCGGCATAACCTGGTGATCTCTTCTTTTCCTGACAAAGACATAACCTGTTGATCACCTTCAGACACTGGCATAACCCATTGATCTCTATTTTAGGAAACATCATAACCTGTTGACCTTTCCAGGCCCTGGCATAACCTGGCGTTCTTCCTGACAACATCATAACCTGTTGATCATCTTCAGACACCGGCGTAACCCAATGATCTCCTTTCCCCAGGAAACAGCATAACCTGTTGACCTCCCCAGACACTGGCATAACCTAGTGATCCTCCAGACACCGGCATAACCTGGTGATCCTTCTGACGACAGCATAACCTGTTGATCATCTCTTGACACTGGCATAACCCAGTGATCTCTTTTTCCTAGGAAACAACATAACCTGTTGACCTTTCCAGCCACCAGCATAACCTGGCGTTCTCCCTGACAACAACATAGCCTGTTGATCATCTTCAGACACTGGCATAACCCAGTGATCCCTATTTCAGGCAACAACATAACCTGTTGACCTTTCCAGACACCATCATAGCCTGGCGATCTCCTTGACAACAGCATAACCTGTTGATAATCTTCAGACACTGGCATAACCCAGTGATCTCTATTTTCAGGCAATGGCATGACCTGTGGACCTTTCCAGACACCAGCATAACCCGGTGATCTCTTCTTCTCCAGACACCAGCGTAACCCCCAGTGATCTCTTTTCCCCAGACAACAGCATAACCTATTGACCTCCCCAGAAACCGGCATAACCTGGTGATCTTCCTGACAACATCATAACTTGTTGATCATCTCCAGACATTGACATAACCTGGTGATTTCTTTTGTGACAACAACATAACTTGTTGATCCTTCCCCAGACACCGGCATAACCTGGTGATCTCTTCTTGATGACAACACGAGCTGTCGATCTTTTGCAACATAGAGTCCCTAACCCCTAGTTGATTTCACCTTTTAGGCATAGGGTATCCACCCCCTAGTCTGCATTCACTCCGGGTACACAGTTCTCGACCCTTTATTGCTTTCAATAATAAGATAGCATAGATTTTATTACAATAACTCACAAAATTTTCCTAGTAAAAACTGGGGCAGAAAATTTCGTTCGTTTGTTTTGATTTTGTGTAGATTACATTTCTAGAACACTGGAACTCGAGACGACCAAAAGAAGAAGTTTCGACCCAAAATAACAAAACAAAAAGAAGAAAAAGAAGATTGAATCCAAAAGTGCATAAACGGGGAAGATGGACTATTCAGGACGAGATTGAAGTCCTCCGTCCAGTATGTCCAACTTTGATTCGAGGAACGACAAGAAAAAAACCAGCATCTGCGACTAACAAGCATCAGGATCCAGGTCAGAGTCAGCAAAACATCAAGACTCAAGACCCAGTCCTAGATAGAAATCTTGTAATTTAGCAGCTGATAGGTTTTAGTTAGTCCTTCGTTTTGTACTTGGGTGTAATAAGGAGATCAGCAGCAGTAACAACAGCAACCACAATGAAACCACATTTACTCGGTAGTCCCAGCTACCAAAACCTCCAGAACTACACTGACATGATTCCTTTATAGCCAAGGATATGTAGGCAGCCTTTGAAGCAGGGTTCGGTCAAACTTTTCAAAAACGCTTCACATGGAATATTTGACTAGGTAAAAGTTTGTTCATAACTGCTCACTTATCTTTGCCTGGAAACTCTTCGTGTTTTCGAGCAAAGAGGGGCAACTGTGAGCATGTAATTTTTCACCTACTAAATACTCCGACAAAATTAGATAAGTAAATTAATCTTATGGATTTTGGTTGAATTTTAGTGTTAATTGTGAATTGTTTTGCCTCGTATATTTATAATTCATCTTTTCAAATTATTTTAATTGCATAATTAGGTGCATCGTTATTATCAAAGAATTATAAATTTATTTATAAATAATTGAATTAAGTAGCAAACAAATGATGATTATTTGAAGTAATGTAGTCTTGATAACTAATTTCTAAAATTAATCATTTTTTGTTTTTATTTGAAAAAACTGTAGATTTAATTAGGAGTATTGAATTAATTGTTTTATTCTTAATTAATCTATAATTAGATAAAATAAAGACGAAATTTATTATTGCATCTTTTAAATTTAATTAGGTTTGATTTTAATTAGATTAATTAGTTTGAAATTGAGCTTAGAATGTTAAAATCGGATTGGCCCACGAGCCCTTTCCCAAGTCCCCTCTTCTCTAACACGCACCTGCCCAACCCAATAGCCTTATGACCCGGCCGACCTGTTTGGTTTAATGAATCAATCCCATACGTTGATCTTCCAAGATCCAACGGCTGGGAACTAGTTAATAGATAAGTATATAACTGTTCCTAAGCCCCTTACCCCCTATTCACTTAGAAGTCTAACCCCCTTCCCCTTCGTCGGTCTCTCTCTCTCTCTTCTCTCTAAAAAAACCCTAGCCGCCTAGGATTCCCACCTTGCTCCGCCCACCGGAAATCGTCTACCGGTGGCGGACAACCTCCAAACAACCCCAAACTCTCACCCTATAACCTTCTCCTCCCCCTCAATCCCATCCCACAACCAATTTTCCCGAAAACTCACACAAAATCGACCAATCTTAGATGTAGGAATCCAGAAATCCTAACTTCCCCCCACCGGGCGATTCAAAGACAATCAATGGATCAGACCTTCGTGGGTCAATTTCTCTTGACTAGAGCAATCGATTCATGAGGTTTGAGTCATTTTCAAACCCTACCGGAATCCGGCCGAGGTCCAGCGACCCTCGATTTCTCCGGCCAAGTTTCCTTCAACGAGTATTCTTCCTCTTTCCTTACTATTCTTGACATATTATTAAAAACCAAAACTGCATGTTAATCATTTCTTTTAGGTAATTTCAGTTTTGTAACTCCTTTTTCTTCTTTCTTTCTTTCTGTTTCTTCTTCTATCTCTGCCTATAATTATTTGTTACTGTTAAGATTAGGCTCTTTCCCTTTCATTGGTTCATGTTTTCGTTTTGTTTCTGTTGGTGTATGCTTAGATAAACCAAACCCATTTAGAACCTAGTTTTCTTGTTTCTCTGAAAATTCCCTGAATATGACAACATGATTTAGGTGATTAACAGAATTATTAGTTTGATTTCTTTTGTAATTTTGTTTGAATTCTTCTCCGTTGTTTGCCTATGTCGATTCATGTTTCTTCTCCCTAGTTAAGTGTAAAATCAGAATGTGTTTCGTGTTAATTATGTGCTAGTTAGTTTCTTGACAATCATGATTATCGACATCATTCGATTCATCATTGTATGCATTGTTCCTTACCTCGTTAGGTTAGATTGTTTGTTCATATTACTACTGCTTGTGTTCATGTAGTGATTAGGATTTACTATCTTTCTCTAGGCATGGTCTTCTTTATTGACTGGTTACTTCATGTTTTTACCTTATTATGTTAATAACTAGTTTAGTCGACTAATTTCCCATTAATTAGGAAAATAGTCCATGCTGAACCAGTAAATGATCATGAGTTAAGTTAATTTAATTTAATCTTCAATTCAAGGTTAATTAGATTTAAAAGATAACTTTTGAGAAGAGATGCTCAATTAAACCTAAATTCTAGTTTTAATAGTTAATTAGGCTCTAATTAACTAAAAAAGAAAAAAAACAAATTAGTTAATCTAAGCTTAATAATTGGTTGAGCCTCTCATTTTAGGTAATCAAATTGAATTACTTAACTAAGTCAGTTTAGCTTAAATTAAGGAATTAAATTGATTGACCTACTTTATTTAATTAACTTAAACATAGATAATTAGTATGAAAACTATCTTTAGGCATTTAATCATTTAACCTTTAATTAGTTAACCTAACCTTGGTTAAAGAACAACTAGTAGTCACCTATGGGACCTAGCTAGTGTTAGTTGACTATAGTTAAACAATAAGCCAAGCAAGTTTAACCCTGGTTACGTAATGGTAATTTCAGAAACTTCAAGGGGTATATTAGGTAGTATAGGTTAAGAAATCAGATTTTTAAGGGGTGTTTAGGTCATTTCATGGGCTGGGAGTTTCTAGAACAGGGGGAGCTGTCCCAAAGGATAAGGGTGACAGCTGCCCTATGTACTATTTCAGCTCTTGAAATGGGAATATACCATAGGATACCCCATTCCCAAATATTCTATAAATAGACCCCCTTCCCTTTAGACTAGAGGGGGCAGATTTTTGGGGACACTCTGAAAATTCACTCTACAACTGCTTTTTATTGAACACTGGAAACAAATCAGAATAGTCCTTTATTAATTATGTCCAAAACAAATCAGTAGAAAGGAATCTGTTTTCTCAAGAACTCTTGAAGGTTTTCTAGGGGCCTTCTCAGTGGGTGGCTTTCTTTGATCTGCTTCTGATTTTTTTCTGAAATTCCTCTGGTTTGGTTTGTGGAGCTGGGGTTAGTTCGTTGGGTTTCTGTTTGCTGCTGCTGAACTTGTCTCCATCTTAGCTGTTTTACTGTCTGCCTGACCTTTATTTGGTCAGGATCTTTGTTATTTTTCTCTTCAAAAAGAGGTATGTAACAATAAACTTAAATGAAATTGTTATACTATTGGTTGTTAGTTTGATACTAAATGTTTGATTCCTGTCATTTATGTCAAAGCCGAACCTTCTTTTTTGTTCTTGGTCTATAAATCTGAAGTAATATTTAGTTGATAAGATGTTAAGGAATCTGAATATATGTCGTAATAATCCTTAGAATTATTCTGTTTTGATTTTAAGTTGGTTAAAAATGCATTGGGTATCATTGGATATGAGTTTTATGTCAGTCCATTAGTGGAATAATCTGCACTTGGATGTTGAATCTGACCTCTTCTATGGTCAGGTTCTCCCTGTAAGTGTGCAAAAAAATATGCTTTCAATTGAGTCTCTTTGGTCAATAAAGAGATTCAACAAGCAAGTCTCTAGATAGGTTAGTATCAGCACTAGGGTAGATGAATTTGACCTGTTAATGGTCAGATTCACCCCTATGATAGTGCACAAAAGTAGCATAAATGGTTGAAGTTTACCCTTCAAAAGGGGTATAAAGTATGTAGTTGTTAAGGGCATTAGAGTGAGAATCTGAACCCTTGGATGGTCAGATTCATCCTCTAAAATGCCTAAATAAGCAAGTTTCTATATAGTTTAGAATTATGTTAGTATTAGCACTAGGGTAGATGAATCTGACTTTTAAATAGTTAAATTCACCCTTTGGTAGTGCATAAACAGTAGCCTCGGGTGCTGAAAATCACCCTTTACGGATATAAAGTGGATAATCAAAGGCTCCTTAGAGGAAAGAATCTGAATCCTTTATTATGGCCAGATTTATCCTCTTAAAATTCCTAAAGAGTCAAGTTAAGGAATTAATATGAACTGAAGGTCCAAAGTATGAAAATGACATTCCAGAGTTGAGTTGATCCTTTTATGATCATATTCACTGAGAAAGCGCATAAACAATTCTGCCAGATAGTATGGTTTAAACACGCGCAATATCAGGATTAAAACTGACCTCTTCATGGCCAGTTTGGTCTTGGTAGTTGCACAAAACCTCAATTATATTGGGGTGTTCTACAGATTACAAAGGGAAGGATCAAATGTAAAGGCCTCAAGGGAGTTTCAGGTCAGCAAATTAGTTAGAATCTTATATTTCTAGTTTTCTTTAATTCTGGAAAGCGTATAGAGGCAGTCAAGTTATAATTCCTCTGTATTTAATTAGCTTTTCATTGTAATGAAATTTAAGACTGGACTGTACGTTTTATTTCAGTTTCATTCATGTCCCTGGAATTTCGGCTTTACAATTTTGTCTGTTTCTGCAAATGATGATTAGACAAAGAACGTATGTCAAATTGTATGAATACCCCGTTTGGATTTTTTTTTAGGAAAAAATGGTTATTTCAAATTCAGTAGAGTTTCAACATGATTAGAATCAGTATATTATCCCGTGTCTCCTAAAAATCTGCGAAAATCAATGTATCCATATGTGTTGAATTTTAAGCTTTTTAGAAACATAAGATCAGTTTTGTTTTAATTTTTTAAGAATCACTGTCTTGAAAATTAATAAGACTGCCTACGGTTCAATCATTTTTCTAAGAAATATAAAAATTCTGAAAGTATCATGAATTTGCCTTGCCAATCCATTGTAGAATTAATGAGTATTGTAGATTTATGTTTAGGCTGCCAAAAATGGAAAACCAGTAAATCCGTTGTGTTATGCTCATAAGTGTATGTATGGATGAACGTATATTTTTGATTACCATATTTCCTATTTATTCATCAAACCGCAAAGTAAAGATTATTAAGACTTAGTTGGATTTCCTCAACTAGTGACCTCCCTATAAATTAGCCACAATTAGGATTGGCCAAAAAGTCAAATGATAATTTGGGCTAAATATGGCCATAGCCCAAGATTTGTGCCCTTTAGAATTGAAGCTTAAACAATCTTCCGCATATCCTTTAGGTCGAAAAATACATCTTTAGGTTGAAATTTGGGAAAGAATCAACTATTATCCAAGTTACCATAAAACTACCCATGGGAGTGGCAACTCATGCCCCCGACCCCCTAACTCTAAATAACTAATAAAAACGCACATAACAATCATGGGTGCATTTCATGTGACGTGTTTGCCATGTGTCCAAAAACAACAAGTGTACGCCATCGTAACTTGTCCAAAATAAATCCATAAATGTCCTAATTGATTTTAAAACTAAAAACGCTCCCTCAAATGGAAAGCATAAAGAATAAACGAACATCGCCTCAAATAGGCACTATAGAACCGTTACGACCACAGTCTTGACTACGTAATCTACACTCGGGTGCGACAACTCATGTCCCCGTCTTCAACTTCAAATTATAATAAAAAACACACGTTGTAATTGCGGGTGCATTTCATGTGGCGTAGTTATAATATGTCCAAAAATAAATAAGTGCACGCCATCGTGACTTATTTCAAGATAAATCCATATTTATCAAAAAGCATTTTTTTAAAAGTAGAAAGGCTAATTGCAAAATAGGCTAATATATGTAAATAATCGGATACTTTAGGTCAAATATTAATAGTTAAGCGACCTTGCTAGAACCACGGAACTCGGAAATGCCTAACACCTTCTCCCGAGTTAACATAATTCCTTACTCGGATTTCTGGTCACAGACAAATCAAAACAGAGTCAAATTTCCTCGGTTTGGGATTTTTAAAACAAAACGGTGTCCCGGAGCATCGTCAAAAATTCGGGTGGCGACTCTGAAATATTAATAAGTCCCAAAATTGAATAATGTCACTTTAATTGGAAAAACTCCCTTATTACCCTTCACTAATCCGGGTAGTGAAAAAGGAGGTGTGAGAAACTCTAAGGGTCTTTCCTTGCTTTAATTTAGCTTCAACTTCTGTCCTATATCCTCATAAGCACGACTTGCTCCTGCAAAACATAAAATCCATAATTAGAGCCATTTTATCGTCATTTAACCTTCCTAGAACAGTGAAGCATAGTAAAGTTGGGGTATAAATAGTCGCTAAACTATATGAATCTACCAAATTATCAACACCCCACACTTAAATCATTGCTAGTCCTCGAGAAATCCACTATACTCTACAAAGGTTCCTTCACTAAGCATTTCCCTAACATGTCACACCAAGAACATATTACCAACATTGCGTCTAGTAGTGTAACATCTTTGCCTCAAGAGTTGACTCTCACGTGCCGTGCAATATTCATACTTACTCAATTTACTCTATACAAAGGTCAAGACTTACCTTTCCTTCATGAATCAAGTGCCCTCACATCACACAAGAGAGTAGTTCCACAAGTAATAACATTAAGAACAATTATGAACTCAGATAGACAAAATTCACTCACTCTTAGAAAGACATTCATATGCCACAAAAATACACCATAAGCTTGCTCGTAGTGTACTACTCTACTAATCGAGCCCATTCAGTCTAAGATCAATTAGGACTTGATTTGGTTGTAATATAGGCTAAGGGACGGGTAGGATACATTTGGATATAGTGACTAACCTCCCTAAGCACTTTTAATACAATTACTTTCGCATTCAGAACCAAACTTATGTCAGACCAGACATTCCACCACACTTCTATTTGTAATACTCAAAACTCCTTTAGGTGAAATTATATCAAGTCTCCACTTATCAAGGACTACATTTACTTATTTTCTTTTCTCTTTTTTTTTTTCAAGTGGCGCTTATTCTTTCATTTTTCAAAACACTGCACCTTTTTCCCTATTTCATTGGTTCCACTCAAAAACCAAACCAACCACCCCACACTTTAAGTTTTACATACTTCATAACAATTCAAGTGCCAATTGGGTAAGGTTTGTAATGTGGTTGCCAAAGAAAAAGGCTCATAGGCTCAACGGGGTTAACTACGATATATCACATTTAGGTGGGTATACTTTATATATCTGGCTTAACAAAGAAATGCCTATATCACTTCTAAGACTGAATAAAGCTACTATTTCACTTTGCAAACTCACATGGCATGTTCTAGGCATCAAATGCAGAACATAGAATACAATACAAATCACACACACATGTCATATGACTCACTCCATATTGTCTTATCAAAACACTCTCGTCTGAGTACTCAAGTCAGTTACAAACATACAATTTAAGGCACTCTAACAAGAATCAACAACTGAGACTAAGCGTCACACTCTAGTGTCTACTGTGTTCAGGTGTAACAACGGTAAGGGATTCTCTTCCTATCTCAGCTCATAGCCCATAAGTACCAACTAAAACTAAAAACACAATAAAAAAAACTAACTACACCCAGTTTAAGCAAAACCCTTGAAAAATAACCGTGGCCCAAAGAAAAACCAAGGGGGAGTTACTACATTACCTAGAGCAGAAAATCTTTTTGGTATTTTCTATAGACTTGCTTCCCTCAAGAAAACTGTCTAGGAAATCCATAGTCGGGAAGAGTCCAACATATTTCTATTTTTTTTTCATTTTTCTAAAAAAAGAAAAAAATATTATTCAATTAAACTAACACAGTTAAAATAGCATAGAAAGTCACCCAGACAATCTCCTCACCCCACACTTAAAATTGTTCATTGTCCCCAATGCACACCATAACTAATAAGAGGGTAAAAGAAACTCCCTGGTAGGACAAATGCCAAAGCAATAGCAGTTGGGTACTCAGACTTCTTCCCGGGCATGGTCCTTCGTGCGGGTATCTCACACTTAGTTCCAACCATCTAGTTTGCTGTTGCATCCTTTCAATAGCTTTGCTTTTCATGCTCCTTTTGCCTCCACTTTGAACTTATGAATTGTACCTCAAGTTTTGATTCTTCTCTATGATCATGCTCTTGGGGCGATACAAATTGTTTTGAGCCAAGAATTAAATTATTTTTTATGCACTTTTTGGTTTTCAACGGAGTAGTGTCACTTTGACTAGACGGCCTTGAAAATTTCAGAATGTAGCACTTATCTACATCGTCCTTTGCCTCTTGCATTATCTCACACTGAACTGGGCTAACCCAGTTGCTGTCAGATATGGGGAATATGATTCCCGCATCTAACCACTTAATCATTTCTTTCTCCACCACTTCTTTCATATTGGGGTTCCGCCTTCTTTGGTGTTTCCTGGAAGGTTTGTGCGCCTCTTCCAACAGAATTTTATGCATACAATATGCCGGGATGATCCCCTTAATGTCTGCCATGGTCCACCCAATGGCAGTGTTGCACTCTATGAGTACCTGTAAAATTTGTTGTTCCTGCACATCTAACAAACTAGATGATATAATAACAGGTAATGTGGATTTAGGTCCTAGGAATGCATACCTGATATGGGCGGGCAGTGGCTTCAACTCCAACTTTGGTTGTTCTTCTACGGATGGCTTGGCTGGAGGGGTTTCTCTTTTTTCTAAGTGCAGGGGATCAAATTCAAGTGATCTCTTCCAAAAGCGTTTGCCCTCAAGAGCCATCACCCATTTTGCCAATTCTTCCCCATTCATCTCATCTAAATTCATAAGACATGCAGCAAGAGGATCCTCAATAGTCAAGGTCTCATCATCCTCTTCCAGGATTACATCCACGGCATCAATAAGAGAACAATTGGCGAATTCACTTGGTCGACTCATTAATTTCTGCACGTTGAATGTTATCTCCTCATCGTTCAACCTCATCTTGAGCTCCCCAGTTTCACAATCAATGGGAGATCGCCCTGTGGCCAAGAACGACCTTCCCAAAATTGTGGGAATTTCTTCATCCACCCTACAATCAAGAATTATAAAATCTGCAGGGAACACAAATTTCCCTACCTGCAGTAACATGTCATCCAGAATACCTGAGATCTTTTCACAGTTCTGTCGGCCAGTTGCAACAACATAGACGTCGTTGTAGCTGTTCCAATCCCCAACCTCTTTTAGATATCCAGGGTCATAAGATTAATGCTGGTCCCCAAATCACAGAGTGCCTTGGCAAAGGCAAAGTTACCAATGGTGCAGGGAATTGTGAAACTCCCTGGGTCGGACAACTTTTCAGCAACTGGTCTAGTCACCACAGCACTGCAGGTCTGAGTTAGAGTCACTGTGGCCAAGTCTTGGAAGTCGAATTTTTGGGACATCAAGTTTTCATCATTTTTGCATAACCAGGCATCTCCTTCAAAGCATCAATCAATGGAATATTTACCTGAATATGTTTCAACATCTCCAGCCTCTGTGGGAATGGTGCTGGAGGTCTCTTCTTCCCAATGATTTGGGTTTTCTCTTTGTCAGACCCTACCTCTACTACTGACTCCTGGGTTGTCTCAGCTTCTTTCTCAGCCTCAATTTGTGTGTTGGTTTCTTTCTAGGCAGGCTGCACTGTCACCTCTGTCAGTCTTGCTGAATCATCTAGCTCAATAGGCACTAGTACAAGTGTCTCAGCCTGTCTGCTTTCTCGAGCCCTCTATTGCTCCAAGTCTAGGTCTCTGCCTTTACGTAAACTCACTACCATCATCTGCTTTGGGCCCTGATCTTTTGGATGTACCTGAGTGTCTGCAGGTAATGTCCCGTGAGGACGATTATTCAATAACATCAAAATCTGACCCAGTTTCACTTCAATGTTCTTTATGGCTGACTCATGTGTATCTACTCTTTCAGTCACTTTTGCATTTGACCCAATAACCTACTGCATCATTGCCTCGAGTTTAGCAAACCCATTTTCTTGTCTCCCACCATGTTTCTGCTGAGGAGGATGATAACCCTACTACTGATTTTGGTTGTTGTACCCCTGTGGCCTTTGGTAGGGTGCCACATTACCGTGAGGTCGCATGGTTCCGTTGTTGTGCTGCGGCTTTAGGCACTGGTACAAGTGTCTCAGCCTGTCTGCTTTCTCGAGCCCTCTCTTGCTCCAAGTCTAGGTATCTGCCTTTACGTAAACTCACTACCATCATCTGCTTTAGGCCCTGATCTTTTGGATGTACCTGAGTGTCTGCAGGTAATGTCCCGTGAGGACGATTATTCAATAACATCAAAATCTGACCCAATTGCACTTCAATGTTCTTTATGGCTGACTCATGTGTATCTACTCTTTCAGTCACTTTTGCATTTGACCCAATAACCTGCTGCATCATTGCCTCGAGTTTAGCAAACCCATTTTCTTGTCTCCCACCATGTTTCTGCTGAGGAGGATGATAACCCTATTACTGATTTTGGTTGTTGTACCCCTGTGGCCTTTGGTAGGGTGCCACATTACCGTGAGGTCGCATGGTTCCGTTGTTGTGCTGCGGCTGGACTGGCCTGTATGGCTGATTCTGCTGGCCCCAATTCTTACCACCCTGTCTCTGGCCCCCATAATTAGACACATAATTCATGTTCTCATGGTAGTGATGGTGATCGCTTTCAGCATTCCACTGGCTACTAATTGGCTGACTAATGCAAGATGTGCATAAGCCCCTATTGGTTGTATCTACAATGTGCACCTGCTGCTTCTGCCCTGACTCTTCCACCTTTTGGTGAGTATGATTATTTGTGTCATTAAGGTGGCCATATTTTCAGCAAGAGTGTTGGCTGGATCTAAGGCCACTGAGTGAACTACTGGAGTGATGGGTGCATTCCTGGTTGTCCACCCCGAATTCTGTGCCATCTTGTCAAGCAGGATCTGGCTTTCTCTCCATGATTTGCTCAAGAATGCTCCACTAGCTGAAGCATCAACATTATCCTTCACGCTATCTGCCAGACCCATGTAAAACCGCGCCCTAACATCTGCTCTGGAATACCATGGTGCGGACATATAACCAACATCCCTTTGAATCGTTCCCACATTTCTTGCAATGTTTCTGTTGGTTTCTGTCTGAACCTCAAAATTTCATCAATTTGCTGAGCAGTCTTGTTGGGTGGATGAAACTTGTTCACAAATTGTTTGACTAACTCCTCCCATGTATTGATGGAATTGATAGGGAGCAAATTTAGCCAAGTCTGGTCTGCTCCTATCACTGAGAATGGAAAAAATAATAACTTTATTGCTTCCTGAGTCACATTGGGCTGCCATTGAGTTTTTTAGATTGATAGGAAATTCTTTAAGTGCTCTTGAGGATCTTCAATGTATGACCCCGAGAATAGTCACTTGTTTTGCAACAAGTGCAACATGTTGTTTGTGATTTGAAAATATTCGACCTGTATCTGCGGGACTACTTTCGCTGTGGCCAAATTCTCTGCTGTGGGTTGTGCCCAGTCATATAGGGCAGCCTCTGGCTGTGCAGCTGGGTCTACCACGTTATCCCTATTATTGTTTCTGTTGTTCACCAGCTCTGCCATGTCTGGTTCAGGTTGTTCAGTTGATTGTTATTGTTTGCTTTTCCGGTTGGCCCGATTCAAGGACTTGAAAACTTTCTCGGGATATATTAATGCTTACCAGTTCTCGATGATTTTCTAGGCATGCACCTGTACAACCAAGTTAGCAAATGTTAAAATTTCAATTTACAGATTGAAAAGGAAGAAAATTGATTACACTAAAAATTTTTGTATTTCTTTCAACTGAAATTGATAACACTGTTAAGTCCCCGGAAACGGCGCCAAAATTTGATCACGCCCAACTATGCCTTATAAGAAGGACTAAGCGGCCGTTGCAAATAAAATTCGGGTATTTAGGCCAAAGTCGAATCCCACAGGAAATTAACCTATCAATTACTTTTGCCAAACTCACTAAATTCTCAGTAATCAACTTCCCAGATGTTTTGAATAACAATTGGTGATATTTCTACTAACTATGACTGAATAAGGTTATTCAAACTAAGAGCTAACTAAGACTGAGTTGTAAACAAATAAGAGAAAGGTCTAAGGTTGTGATTTCCCTATTGATGGACTCCCTTCCTGTTATGTGTCATATAGATTTGCCTAATCTTATCTATCGATCATGAGCACTCTTACTACCGTAACTCTCTCCCGAGTAATTATGACAATTTAGTAGACGCAGTCTCCCGAGTTACGCTAGCTGGCTTTTGTTACAGCTCAGTTAGATCGCACCCAAGGTTTTGTTATCCCTAATCCCACCTTTAAACCCTCGGTTATTGATTCCTCATATATTTTGGGAGTGGTGATGTTCAAAAACTACCTAAATATGCACTCTCTCCCGAGTAATACATACAAAATAGGCACAACTAATTGAGGGCCCTTCAATTAACTACAACAGAAACGTAGTCGAACAAATAGAGATTACACTGGGCAAACTATATTAACACAACAAGAAGTTCATCCTTCAATAGGTTCCATCAAAACCCTAGACTAAATAAATTAGCTACTCATAATTGTTTTCATAATAACAACGACAAAATTCATCATGAATGATAAAAACAAAAGGAAGAAAGGTAGAACTCGATGCCGAATTATCCTCCTTGCCTTGAACAAAACTAATAAAACCTTGATATCCTCTCTTTTGGGCGAGCTGGACTTTTTATAGGTTAAGTGTAATTACTCCCGATCTTCCAAAATTGACCCCTGAAGTTACCGCATTCTGGACGAACTAGCGCGGCCACGCTTGAACCGCACTAGTGACCGCGCTAAAAGCAATATTCACTGTCCTGTTTCTTATGGAGTAGCGCGGCCTCGCTAGTGACCGCGCTTGGGCCGCGCTAATAGGCATCAACACTACCCCGTTTCTTTTGCTCTAGCGTGGCCGCGCTAAAGCCGCTTTGGCCTATGCTAGGGTGGAACAACCATTCATCTCTTTTTTTCTTTCTTCGTTCACACGCACTTAGCTCCGAGGGTCTTTACTCTCTTTAATTTAGCTCCAACAACTGTCCTATATCCTCATAAGCACGACTTGCTCCTGCAAAACATATAATCCACAATTAGAGCCATTTTGTCGTCATTTAACCTTCCTAGAACAATGAAGCATAGTAAAGTTGGGGTATAAATAGTCGCTAAACTACATGAATCTAGCCTATAATCACCCAACACTTACTGAATTAACTGATAGAAATTAACCAGCAGAACTATTAAGCAGAAACCAGATATTTCTAAAAGAACCTAACATTTACAACATGAAATAACATCCAAAAAACAGGTAGTACAAGTTATAAGCTCTAATGAGTTTGTTAGAAAATCCCTAAGTACAACTGTGTAGAATAGAAATAAACAGTAGAATGTAAAATTTTAGAAAGTGACTCCGAGGCCTGCGAACGCGACGACAGGTTTACCTTGTGTCTCCACAACAATGCTCGACCAACTAGCTAATAATCAACAACATCCGAGGTACTTGGACCTGCACAAAAATGTGCAGAAGCGTAGCATGAGTACGCTACAGTGGTACCCAGTAAGTATCAAGACTAACATCGGTGGAGTAGTGACAAAGGGCAGTCAAGACACCCATTGGACTAAAAAACGTGAACAAGTATAAATGGAGAACTTACATGAAACAATATCTCTATTTTACTAGGAATTATGATTATAATTATACAATGCTTGTAATAGGAACTAAAAGCAATAATTCACAATGAGACACAACATGCAACATCACTGTAGAGTAAGCTGAACACAATTTAAATTCGGTGAAAACCAAATAAAGGAAAATAAGTAACAAATCAATAAGAACAACCGCTATCACACAGGTTTATCCAAGAATTTCCTCGAGGTACCAAACCTCAAAATCACAAGTCATGGGTCCCAATTCGTGAACCCTAATCACTTGGAATCTTGTGCCCACATTACAACTGATAACTACACGGATGACTCACGTGCCAAGAGGGTGACAATATCTAATATCCGCACAGACCACTCATGTGCCAACAATAAGAGCAACTCTCACACAGAAGGTAAGTAGACGAGAGTGTATATAAATGGTCAATAACCTCATAATTCATCTTCTTAAATCAATACGAGTGATTAATTACGTGTATGGTTGTGCAAGTGTACATGAATATTCAAGAAACACTAGTAATTAGGAGATTCATATTTTCTAATACATCAAGTACTCGGAGAATGGGCCACCAAGGACACCAAGATATTACCATACCAATAATGTGTGCAAGACTTGATCAAGAGGTTCACAAAGATAGTTTTCAAACATATTCCTAGAATTCAGAACAAGTTCGCGGATGCGCTGGCTACCTTGTCTTCCATGATACAACATCCAGACAAGAACTATATTGACCTCATCCCAATAGAAATCTATAAGCAGCCAACTTAATGTGCTCATGTTGAAGAAGAGTTCGATGGGAATCCATGGTTCCACGATATCAAGGAGTATTTGGAAAAAGGAGAGTACCAAGAAAATGGTACACACAACCAGAATTGCGTAATTGTGAGATTAGCCAACCACTTATTTCAAAGGGGAGGAATTTTATTTAGAAGGATTCCCGAATTGGGTCTACTATGGTGTGTCGATGTCAATGAGTCATCTAGGTTGCTCGAATATATACGTGTCGGAACCTGCGGACCTCACATGAATGGGTTTGTTCCAGCCAAGAAGATATTAAGGGAAGGATATTTCTGGATTATTATGGAGACTGACTGCATCAAATATGTAAAAAAGTGTCACCAATGTCAGGTGCATGCTTATATGATACGGGTACCACCCAATGAACTAAATGCAACAAGTTCACCCTGGCCTTTCTCCGCTTGGGGCAGGTATGTCAACGGTTCGATTGAACCCGTCGCTTCTAACAGACACAAATTCATTTTGGTGGCCATAGATTATTTCACAAAATGTGTCGAAGTCTCTTCCTATAAGGCTGTTACTAAGAAGGTCGTAACGGACTTTGTCCAGGATTGTATTTTGGCGATTTAGAGTACCTGAATCAATCATTACTAACAATGCTGCCAATATCAAAAGTGATTTGATGAAAGCCATATGTGAAACATTCAAAATCAAGCACTGAAACTCTAAGTCATATAGGCCACAAATGAATGGAGTCGTAGAAGCCGCCAACAAGAATATAAAGAAGATATTGAGGAAGATGGTGGAGAATTACAAGAAGTGGTACGAGAAGCTACAATTTGTTCTGCTCGGGTACCGCACCATGGTCCGCACGTCAACTGGGGCAATTCTCTATTTACTGGTCTACGGTAATGAAGCTGTCATATCTGTGGAGGTGAAAATTCCTTCCATAAGAATCATACAAGAACCCGAACTTAGGGACGCAGAATGGATACAGAGTCTGTATGAGAAATTGGCAGTAAAAGGATGAACGCGGTGTTTCACAGTCAACTTTACTAGAATAGAATGGCAAGGGCTTTCAAAAAGAAGGTCACACTGAGGCAATTCAAAACGAGGCAATTGGTGTTGAAACGGATCTTTCCACATCAGGACAAAGCAAAAGGAAAATTCTCACCTAATTGGCAAGGTCCTTACATGGTTCGGCGAGTATTGACAGGAGGAGCACCCATACTTGCATAAATGGATGGGGGGATATGGTTGAAACCTATCAATTCGGACGTGGTCAAGAGATATTACGTTTGAAATTGTATTTTCACTTTCTTTTAATGTAGCATGAACTACTCTTGAACTGATTCCCGTTTAAGAGGGGATACGTAGGCAGCCCTGTGGGTATGGTCACATTATATTCATTCCTCTCTATGGTTAGAAACCAGTAAGATTTCGAGTTTTGTCAATCCCACTGTGTCAAGGATCGCTGGAAGTACACATCAAACCGGGGAAGAATTTTGAGGGGATCCTCAAAATTCCTAGTTGAGAAGGTGGCAATGTCTCAAAGCACGTCACGGCCCATGATTCGACCAAATTATTCACTTACGTGCATTATCTTTTAAAACAATTGTATTATTTGTAAATGATTTACCGTAAATGCATATTTTCAAAACCTCACTTTTTGTAATAGCCAGATGTTACCAGGGTGACTCGAACAAGGCTTCAAGACAGGAGCATATGTGAAATGAGGAATCGAGAGCACGAACCGACCTTCCCCCAAACTAACAATTCTTTTTTGGATGCAGGCATAATGGACATAGCGTAGATGAGCATGTCCACAAATATGTACAACGAGACCATTAGATTCACACCGACTGGAATCGCCAAGCCCAAATAGGTCAAGCTAAGAATCACTTTTATTCTTCATATTTAATCATCTATTTTCTTCGCATGGGGATAAGCACTGCCCTCATTTCTTTGCGTGAGATTAAATGTTGTCTCCATTACATCGCATAAGGCTAAGAACTATCTCATTATTGCATAAGGCTAAACACTGCCTTTCTCTGCATAGGGATAAGCACAACCCTCATTACTTTGCATGAGGCTAAGCACTGCCTCCATCATTGCATAAGGCTAAACACGGCCTTTCTCTACCTAGGGCTAAGCACTGCCCTCATTACTTCGCGTGAGGCTAAAAACTGCCTCCATCATTGCATAAGGCTAAACACCGCCTTTATCTACATAGAGCTAAGCACTTTCCTCATTACTTTCCATGAGGATAAGAACTGCCTCCATCATTGCATAAGGCTAAATGGTGCCTTTCTTTGTATAAGACTAAGCACTGCCTCCATCATTGCATAAGGCTAAATACTGACTTTCTTTGCATGAGACTAAGCACTGTATCCATTACATTTTGTGAGGCTAAGCATTGCCTCAATTATATTGCATACGGCTAAGAACTGACTTTCTATGCATAGGGCTAAGCACTGCCCTCATTACATTGCATGAGGCTAAGAACTGCCGCCATCATCGCATAAGGCTAAATGTTTCCTTCACCTGCATAGGGATAAGTACTGCCCTCATTATGTCGCATGAGACTAAGCATTGTCTCCATCATCGCATAAGGCTAAATACTGCCTTCAACTGCATATGGCTAAGCACTACCCTCATTATGTCGCCTGAGACTAAGCATTATCTCAATCACTTGCATCAGGCTAAACACTGCCTTTACCTGTATAGGGATAAGCACTGCCCTTATCTCATACAAGGCAAAGCGCTACCTTGTTCTCATTCTCGCATATGACTAAGCATCACCCGCTCTCTCTATCAAGCAATCAATATCAACGTATCCCTGCATTTCATGGGCTGAAACATTGCCAGGCGTCATAGGCTGAAGGCATCATCCTCATAGCCCGAAGACATCATGCCATGGCCCGAGGTCTCTCGAAATCGCATATTATTATTCAAAGGTGTCATATTTCAGAGGTACCATTCTCATGGCCCAAGGACACCATTTCATGGTATGTAAATCTCTTATCATACGCTTCATGGCCCAGGATGTCATGGTATAAGGACATCATCCTCATCGTGTGAAGGACAATTCTCATGGTCCGAAGGGAATTTGCATCATTTTTAAATTTTCGCAATAATTATATATATTTGCGTGAATCGTGTCTTAAGTTTTATAGGTAACTCGGGAGGTAGCCATTCTACAAACAGGATCATTTCTCGCTCTATTTTCCGTTCACAACATTCACATCCTTTGACTACCTCAAATGTAACCGTACCCAGCAATCGATCATTTATAGCCCGTAACTTCTCAAACATTGACTTGTACATCCATAACACAAATTCAAATTCATAGCTCCAGCTTAAATTATCCGCTTCTTATGACGCTACACTGCCCATAGAAGATCCTTCTTCGAAACGTATGACCCTTTTTTATAATAACTCCATCGGTTTCGTTCGCTACGGGATCCAGAACTACATAAGGCCTGATTGCCTTAACACCAGGGATATGTAGGCAACTCAGGAACCTAGGTTTAGCCCCCATTTATTTTTTTAAAAAAAAGTCATCCTCGTTCATTTAGAAAAAACTAGTCATCATTTTCTTTGCACGATAACTCTGTCATCATTCCGGGTAAAGAAGGGCAACTGTTGATACCCAATTTTGCCCTCATATTTTTAAAGTATTCCATATACTTTCAAAATATCATTTGCACTATTACCCAACTTATATGATTCATATAAGTATTTTCTATAAATATTTTTAAAAAGCTTTAAAATTAATTTTCTTTCATTTGAATTATTCAAATATTCATTAATTATCCCTTCAAAATATTTTGGGGGTGATTTTATCATCCAAATTTTATTATTTTTACCTACATGTATGTTTTATAATATTGTACTTCATTTTATATGATTACATTTGCATTTTTATACTATTTACACTTTTTTGCAATAATAACTTATATTTTACAATTAATTAAATTTTATTATTTTATTTAGGGTCAAAATAACTTTTTCTATGTTTAAAACCTTCAGCTATTATTTTAATGTACTTATTTTCTTAAAATATATTTTTTATACTTATTTAGCTATTTTACTAATTTATTTTTCCTTAATTTCTTTATTCTTAAAATCTGGCCTAAAATAGGATAAATTTCGGACTGAAGCTGGCCCAATGTCCCATAACCCAGACCAGACAACCCTCTCTCCAAACCTAGTTCAGATCCATTAAACGACCCACCCTGCCTGGTATTTAAATCCTTGCCGTTGATCTCATAGGACCAACAACCCACGATCTCCTCATCCCTTTTAATTACCCATTCTCAAATCCTAATCCCCATTGCCCTCCACCCAGGCCCCTAAATCCTCTAATTCTCTGAGAAAAGCTAACCGCCTCGCAAAACCCCTCTGAATCCGACTAAGTTATAAAATCCTTTCACGATTCGCTTACCTTATTTATACAACCACGTCATTACTTATACGCTCATGGAATCACTTAGTACTTGCTTGATTTTGGCAAGTACTGTTGATACCCAATTTTTCTCTCATATTTTTAAATATATATATATACTTTCAACATAGTACGTTTTCATCATCATTTAGTTTATAGACCTATATAAGCATTTTTCATAATTTTCCAGGATTTTTAGAAACCCTAAACTAATTTCTTTATATTTTTTATTATATAAATATTCAATAATTATCCTTCAAATTATTTGTATGATGATTTAATCATCCAAACTTATTATTTACACCAACATGTATGTTTTATAATATTTTATTTCATTTTTCATAATTACATTTACATTTTTTTGCTAATTGCACATTTTTGCAATAATAGCCTATATTCATGTATAATTACATTATTTATGCCAAAATAACTTTTTATATTATTTTTTATAATATTAAGTTATTATTTTAAATCATTTTAGTTAACAAATAATATTTTTGTTATCTATTAATTACTTTATAAATTATTTTTTTTGATAAATATTGGGTATTTAAAAACTAGCCCCAATTTCTAAACAATTTCGGACCAAATAAATGGCCCAAAAACCCTAATACCTTATCCCAATAACCCCATCCCAAACTAATAACCCCTTAACCCAAAACCCGGTCGGTAGCCGTTACACTTGACCCGCCCCACTCATTTTTAAATCCTGGCTGTTGATCTTGAGAGAACAACGACCCTTGTTTATTCTATCCCTTTTAATTACCCTCCCAGAAACCCTAACCCATTATCCCCCTAACCTGCCGCCCTTACATTCTCTCAACCTCCCCTCCCTCTCTGAAGAACCCTAAAATCGCCGCCCCCTAAATCTTTTCCTAATCCCACCAAATATGGGATTTGATGGCTATTTCTTGCCATATCCGACCCCCTTTCGGTATTGGTTATTCTCTTATGGTATTCCCTAAGTGCTTTCATAAACATGGCAAGCAAATCTCTTCCAAAATCGAACCAAAATTGGTTCAAAACCCTGATTTTGAGTATTATTCTGTCTATATTCGTCCTATGCTACTGTGAGTCTGATTATTCGTTTATATTCTGTTGATTTTCAATTTCCCTAAAAAATAGGGTTTAAAGATCTCTTAAATTGATTGTCAGACCGATTTGTATATTTATTTTCCTTGTTTGTTGCTTAAATCACTCTGTTTCTTTGTTTATTGCTCGATTTTATCACTATGTAAACCCCTTCCCCATTCCCTCTTAGACAGACTTCAATCGCTAAATTTTCACTAAAAAACTAAAGCCTTCACTCTGTGTTCATTTACTCTTTTGTTCTGCTTTGGCTCTTGGTCGGCTGAAAGCCAAGGCCACCAGATTTCCTATTTTTCGACCTTCCTTGGGTGAGAGCAGTGCCCTGGGTTCTTTGAAACTCTTGGGAACTTGACGCATTTGGCATTCTGGGTCATATTGCTGTTCTTTTCTTGTTTGTTGAGCAATAACTGGTTAGTTCTCAACCTTCTCAATGTTTATTCCATTATTTCCTAATTAGCGTATCTATGTTTTCTGGAATTGCATGACTTGATATAATCCCTTAACTCTCTTCATGTGTGATTCTGCCTATAGTATGAACTTCTCTAGCATTGTCTCACGCCTAAACTGTTAGTTCTAAAAAAATGTCTTTGTATCTAGCTAAGGCAATTTGGACAGTTTGAAGCATGTTTAGCTTAATGTATTGACAATTTGAGTGTTTGCATTGGCTGTGTGGCCTAATCCTGTTTCCTGCTTGATTATGAATTTCTATAGTGATTAATTTACGTTATTAGCAAGCCCTAATCTGTTAAGACCTTCACTCTAGTTATAATTTTCTCCTATGACTATGTTTGTCACTTAGTATGTTCTTACCCTGCCAATTCTGTACCCCTAACAGTTAATATCTTAGATTAATCTTTCCTGACTTATTTTCCCTTATAATATGTGATTCTATCTACCTTGTTGGTATATGTTGTACTGCTTAATCCCGGTGTTTAGCATAATGTGGTCTTTTAGGTTTGAACTTATTGCATTAGTGATAACTGTTTGTTTTACTACCCTAATGCTTTTTGCCAATTAACTTTGTAATCCCAGAAGTTTTAAGACTCCTTACCTCTTATAGTCATACTCTGCCCCAAGTGTTAAGTGAAAACTTGCAGCATTAACTTGTCTCTTGAGTTCATGCACTTTCTGTGTTGATATGTTCATAATGTGATCACTTTGTAGTGTCTGTGCAATCTTCCAAACCCTGTTACTTTACTACTATTTTTTTTGGTTGTTTTCCCATTCCGAGTCTCTAATTCTTGGCCGGCTGAAAGCCAAGGCCCCTCTAAAGCTTCTCTATTAACTCCCTAGTGTGAGCACTGCTCGGAGTCCACTTTGAGGCCCTTGTGAGCTCTGACACACTAGGGCCTAAGGTTCTTGGCCACTTTCTTCTCGACTGCTCAATTCTGCCCTCTATATACCTACTGAATAAGCCAATTAGCTTGTGTAAATGACTGTTTTCCTTAATCCTTTGATCAACTATGGCTGTTGGGTATGATCCAAGTTCTCTTGTGGTTTCTGGACTATGTGAAGTTTGTGTGGAAACAAAATTGAAGGCATGGCTGGGCTGGGTACACTTTAGGCATGTCTTAGGCCCACTATACTTATTTGTAACACTTTGTAATTTTATTTAGTATTGGGCCTGTAATAATTCTGTAATAATGATTGGGGTACTAGTAAATTGGGAAAATGGGTCTATTCAAATGTTTTCATGAAAGGGTAGAAATCATGCCTATAGGATGCGAGTGTTCAATTTGTTCAACATGCTCTATTTCTATGTGTTTGTTAGATAACATGCCTATAGGACGTAAATAATCTCACCTGCTCACATGTTCATTTCCCACATGTTATTATATGCTTATTATGCTGTAACACAATAATTATTTGTTCAAATTGCTTCATGTTAGATATCATGCATATAGGATTACATTGAGTAACACATACCTGCTCTTTACAATATTCACGTAGATATCATGCCTATAGGAATATAATCAAATTAGCTACTATTACTGTTATTCCTATTAAATTGCTTGCCTATAAAGCATGCCTATAGGAATGAGAAGATAATAACTAGTTTCAATTGCCAATTCTTAGAAATCCTGTCTATAGGACCCTGTTGCTCGCCTAAAAAGTATGCTAATAAAATCAAATGCTGGCAATTTTGAACTACCAACTGTCTCACTGCTTTATTGCGCAAACTATTTAGAAAGCATGCCTATAGGATTTGTAATACCTGTAATCTGCAAATTCGTTGTTCTAAGAAAGCAACACTACCTGTACGTTTAAAATTCAGAATCACCTAGAAGCCATGACTACAGGATTCAAGACTCTGTTTCCTATTAATTCTGAAATTGTCACCTGCCTAATATGTAAAACCTGTTTGCGTGCATTTGTTGCCTATGTGTGGAGGCTAACTTGATCCATCTATTGCCCTTATCTGTAGTCCTACATGTCTTGAATGTCTCTTAGATTTATCATTTTGAGCAACCTAAGTTAAGTCTAGAACCACCCAAAATAGAGGTCCAAATGCCTCTTGGGCTTTTACAGGCATGTGACGGGGGCATGTGATGGGTAGTGCACGCATAAGGCACGATTTAGAATCAACTAGTGCTCTTTAGGTAAAAAATTAAAGATAGTAATCGGGTAGCAGGAGATGATAGTCTGTGCCCGCTGAATAATATGAGTAACACCCCATCTCGACGGAGTTACGATGTATTATTTATGTTGCATGGGGTGATCCTTTAGGCTGAAAAACTTAGGAACCCCCCTCCCCCCCACATTTATCTTTGAATTAAGTGTTTGTATTTAATCCAAGTCTTTTAATAATAAATTTTCCCAAACTTCTTGCTTTCTACGTCTTTGTTTGTCTGAAAAATTCATATAATTCGAGTTTGGCCGGGACCCACAGTTATGGACCTCGAAGAGTGCCTAACACCTTCTCCTCGAGGTAATTTGAGCCCTTACCTGATCTTTGGTGACGCGAACTAGTAAACCCGAGTCATATGCATATAGGTGCCCTAACGCACCTTGAACCCGTTAGGTGGCGACTCTCTCTTTTAACACTGACTTAAAAGAGTTGTCACATATTGAAGCCCGATTTCGTGAGAAAAAGGGGTGCGACAGCATGTCGACTCTGCTGGGGATATTTTTTTTAGGCTCTTACCATAGCGAACTTGGTCTATATGAATTAGTCTTCTTTGATAAATGTGTTTCCTTGTCTCTTATTATTTTGTTACATGAATATCTCGCTTCCGTTTCCCTTTTCATTGCTGCATGCGCATCCTTTCCCCTATTTTCCCTTTATTTGAATTAATATGCAAATCTCTACTCAATTTGGTTATAACATGCGTTTTCCTTTATTTCTATTCATGTTTGTTTGATCCAAGAAATTTTTATTTTAAGAATTTCCACATCATGTCTCTCCCCATCCTTACTCCCCATTTACTTTATTACAACTTCCACATTGCGCGAATTAACTTCTTCTTTTCCTTTCTTTTTATGACTTTACGTTTCATTTAATACTTCATTTACTGTTTACATCATGCGAAATATTTGACAACGTGTTGTTTTACCTTTGCATAAATCATGCTCCACATCATATTCCACTCGTGCGTAATTAATACCATAACGACGCTTGATGAGTGTCTGCGCTCTTCCTAAATTACCCTTTAAATTTGGAAAGGCTTATTTGCGGTAAAACTAGTCGATCAGCGGTGCAGTCGATGGTTCCGTACCTTTCCCTCTCAAGTTGTCCGCTTGATGGTAACAGTCTAGACTCTTCTAGAAACCCCTGCTCTAAGTATGGGTTAGAATGCTGTTTGCGTAATAACCCGCTAAGGCAAGCCTTGTCCAAAGTCCGCGGGGATTTCCATAATCCCAAGGGACACAATCACGATCTGTGCATTATTTGGAGAAAACATGCCAATATGTTTATCATTAACGTGTAAATAGCCAAATCCGGAGGGGGAAAGGGCTAACTTTATTTGTTTTGCAGAAATAAGGCACAAAGTCCCCAGGTTCGACATGGTTCAAAGTATCTGCTGCTGGATTGGTGGGGAAATCTCTCACCAAGTGACAAAAACCATGTGAAGAGAGTCCTCAGGAATTTACCCTCTTTGTTAGACATTCAGCCAAACAATGCATTAATTGAGGCGGCCACCATGTTTTGGGATGAGAAGAGAGCCATCTTCTGTTTTGGCGACATAGAAATGACTCCCCTTTTAGAAGAAATAGGAGGCTTCGCTGGACTCCCATGGGATAGCCCTAGTTTGTTGGTACCAGAAAACCGCACTTCTCGAGGTTTCTTGAAAATGATGGGTTTCAAGAAAAATGATGGGTTAGTCTGTTTGAAGAAATCTTATATACCATTCGAGTTCCTTTATGAGCGTCATGGGCACAACAAGTCATATCGCCTTTACCATGGTGAGCTTGCCATCACTTCTCTGGGTTGGATACACCACCAGGTTTTTGTATTCATTATTTGTTTTTTGGGGATGCTGGTATTCCCAATATAGGGAGAAAGGATCCACACTCGCCTAGCTATGGTAACTAAGACCTTAATGGAGGGGATTAAGGGGAAAACTTATACTATTTTCCCCATGATTTTGGCTGAGATGTACCGAGCCTTAGACCGTTGCAAAAGGGGTATAGGCATTTCGAGGATTGCAATTTGTTACTGCAAGTATGGCTGTTAGAACACCTTCAGAGAGGAGAATACTGTCAAGAACTTCCGCGACGATCATGGAATGACCATATAGCCTATCACCATCCGAAGAGAATGACTTTTATTCCAGACATGTTTGCACAATTGGGGAACGCTGTGAGCTGGGTACGTTTCTTTAGAAATTTGACTGATGACAAGTTACATTGGATGTTCGAGTGGTTCCCTAGCAGTGAGTTCATCATCAGGTCGAGAGAGGCTCCTCATCTAGTGCTAATTGGATTGAGAGGAATTTATCCTTATGCTCCTATAAGGGTTATAAGGCAAGATGGGAGAAAGCAGGTTATACCACGAATTTCCAAATGGTTCAGTACAAAGAAGACTTCCAAGGGAATGCCATTCCATTCAAGTATGACACAGATCACATGTGGCATCAAAAGATCATTGTGGAGAAAGATACCATCGAGCTAGATCGGTATCACGCCGACCATGTGTACTTCTACCCATCATGGTTGCTAGATGACATAGCGTGATATGTCAAGCCAGGGGTTAATTTGAGGAATAGGGTAATAGACGGGGCTGTTGAAGCACAAGTCAAATACATCATATTGCGCAAAAGGGTTTCGAGTCTGAAGCTAGGCATTTGGAATAACATAAAGTGGAGATGGAAGCAATCAACGAGTAGAGGGGAATTGCTACTAAGTCAATAGAAAAGTTGGAGTATTTGGAGTAGGCGTTGATGGAGCTCGAGGGAAAGACAAGGAAGAGGATCTTGGACTGTCAAAATGAAGAGGGCAACGAATGAGGGCATATAGCAAGGGCATATCTGCTTCTCGACATGCGCGACCTGAGGAATCTGATTAATGGAGCAAAGAAGGCCAAGCATGGAGAAGGTCCCCCTGAGACCAAATAGATTAGGAATAATGTTTTACTTGCATTCTAGATTCGTTTTAAAATTTGGCTGTAATAAGGCAAATGCCATTAGTAACATTTTATAGTTATTGTCATTTTAGTAGGGATTTGGTCCATTTATCATATTAATGAAATGACGCAGCTATTGGCATTGAGTTTTCTCCAAATATATATGTCGCTTGGCCTACCTCGGGTACAATGAGGTCCCCAATTAGGACGTGAATTTATGATTCCTCATATGTGTTTAAATACCACAAATATCCTTTTAATACTCCTTACTGACTTGTTTACCTTTTCGTTTTCTTCTTTTCTTTGTTTATTCCCATCCCATAAGGTTGGTTCGTGCATACTGGCATCATCAGCATATCATACCAGATCTAGAGGTCCTCCACCTCCTCCTCCTCCAAGTGATCATAAAAACAAAGGAAAAGCTAAAATTGACGATATGAGTGGTATCAGGAAAGACAACGCTGCGCATACAGAGAATGTCAAAAATTCGGATGGTCGGAGTAATTCGGCACAGATGACTTGGTTTTATGGTTAGAACATAAGATATTGGAGTTAGAAGGGGAACTTGAGCAGTTCCGGAACTAGGCAAACCTTTCCCTTACCCTGAATGTTCCCGATATCAATCAACAAAATGCCCAAAACCTAGAACCTCCTCAGAACACACAAAACCAACACCCGCAAAATCCTCCCACACCTTATCAATATGCCACGCCTCCCCAAAATCCTAATCCTCCACCAGTGCCAACTCCTCCACACCATCACCAAATTCCGACCTAGTACCCACAATCACCACCTACCATACTCCTCAAAATGCACCACAACCCACCTGATCCCCAAAACTCAACCAACGACCATCACTACACCCAAATTCATGGAGTCTACCAAAGTAACCCTATATACGTGGAAACCTTACCTCACACTTCACAATAAACCCTGTATACAACAGAGTCTGTCGAGAAGGACCTGCTCATCAAGAGAATAGCAGAGGAACTTAAGAAGCTTACTAGTCGAGTCCAAGGCGTCGAGGGTGGTAAGAGAGTTGAAGGATTGAATTATGAGGTTTTTTGTATTCATCCAGACGTAGAACTGCCAAAGGGTTATAAACCTCCTAAGTTCGAAATGTTCAATGGGACAAGTTATCCGAAGGTACATTTGAGGACTTATTATGGCAAGATCGTAGGGGTTGGTAAAGATGAAAGAATTCACATGAAGTTGTTCATGAGGAGCCTCACTGGAGACGCTCTGTCCTGGTACATCAGTCCAAACCCAAAGAAATAGGTTAACTGGGTAAGCATGGCGTCTGATTTTATGGATCAATTCAGGTTCAATACAGAAAATACGCCAGAACTCTTCTATATTCAGAATCTTAAAAAGAAGCCGACGAAAACTTTTCGCGAGTATGGTACTCGGTGGAGGTCAGAAGCTATGAAAGTAAGGACAACACTGGAAGAAGAACAGATGAATAAGTTCTTCGTCCGAGCTCAGGATCCGCAGTATTATGAGAGACTGATGGTTATTGAGAACCATAAATTTTCCGACTTCATCAAATTGGGAGAAATAATAGATGAGGGGATTAAGAGCATAATGGTAACAAATTTTGAGGCACTCCAGGCTACAAAACAAAGCCTTGCAATCAGGCGACATTTCTAAAAAGAAGGAAGTAGGGGCAGTGATGGTGGCCCAAGGTCCGAGGTTTCCTCTCACATACCAAACACCCCCACCCACATATTAGCCTTCACCTCCCAAATACCAAGAACCCCCTGTCTCTTACCATACTTACAACACTCAGCCGACATACTATCACTCACCACCAGCCCGCCAAAACTACCATAAACCCAGACCAAATTTTGACCGCAAACCGCCCAGAAAATACACTCCTATTTCCGAACCCATCGACCAATTGTACAAGAGACTGAAACTGCCAGTTATGTCACTCCCATTCCCGCTGTTGCCATGGAAAATTCCTCCCAGTGGGTCAACCCAAGAAAGACATGTGCTTACCATTCGAGCATGAAGGGTCACACTATTGATGAATGTCACACTCTGAAGGATAATATCCAGACATTGATTAACACCAAGGTTATACAAGCAAAAGAGGCAGCACCTAATGTCCGCAACAATTCTCTCCCAGATCACAGGGGCGGGGGGTTGGGGGGTAAATATGATAGAAACCGACGAAGAATGGGATCCAGAAGGGTCAATTGGGATAATTCGTGAAGGGGATAGTCCTAAAATACCTCCAATCACTCTCACACCTATTGTGGTACAACTACAGTCACCAATTGAGGTTGAGGTAGCCGCACCAATTCCATTTGAGGTTGAGGTAACAACGCCCTCAGCGCGCCAACTCCGTTCGAAGTAGAAGTGACCAAACCCTTCACCATAACAGTAGTACCTACACCGTCCTTTAAGTCCAATGCTATACCCTGGGACTATGCTGCAGAAGCGAGAAGTAAAGGAAAGGAGAAAATGGAAGAAACCGGTGCAGCACAAGGTATGACCAGGACTGGTAGGGTTTATACACCCGAGCATTTAGGAGGAACAAGTAAAGAAGCCGCCTCCAAGTCGCCTATCATTGAAACTGGACCGGATGATCTTTGGAGAAAGGTTCAAGTAAGAGAATATTTTTTGGTTGATCATCTGAACAAAACCCCAGCTCAGATATCCATTCTATCACTACTACAAAATTTTGAAGCGCATAGGAATGCGTTGATGGAAGTGTATAACGAAGATTATGTACCCAAAAACATTACCAGTGGAGAGATGGCCAACATAGTAGGACAGGTATTGGAAATCCGTAAGATCACTTTTCACGAAGATGAATTGCTGCCAGAAGGGTTGAGTCACAACAGGGCACTGCATTTCACAGTACAGTGCGAAGATAAATTTATTGCCAGGGTCTTGATAGATGGAGGTTCAAGTCTCAACATATGTCCATTGACCACTTTGAAGAGATTGGGCAAAGGTTTGCATGAGATACGACAAGGAACTATGAACATGAAAGCATTCAATGGGTCTAAAAGGGCCATGATTGGGGAGAACAACCTCTGTTTGCAGATGGTCCCAACTTGGTTTGATGTTGAATTTCAAGTCCTAGACATATCCACCTCATACAATCTGTTGTTGGGACGACATTGGATACACGTTGCTGGGGCCGTAGCCTCTACTCTGCATCAGGCTGTGAAGTTTGAATGGAACCATCAAATAAGTGATCATACATAGAGACGTGAGTAATCCTATTTACACCAATCAGACTTTTCTGGTTGTGGAGAATAGAATGAATTTGGATGGAGAGACGGACCATCACATTGAGTGTCGCGCCCCCTTTTTCCTCGTGGAGTCCGGGTTTCGACATTTTGGGACAATTCATTTTCTTTTGGAACGGGGTATGGAATTTGAAGAGTTGCCGCCTAATGGATTAAGGTGCGTTAGGGCACCTAAAGAAAATAATTCATAAACCGGTTTACATCACCAGATATTGGATAAGGGCTCGAAATTACCTTGAGGGGAAGGTGTTACGCACCCCTCGAGGTCCACAACGGTGGGTCCCGGCCAAACTCAATTTAAGCGAATTAATCTTTAAGGGAATATAAAAATAGTTTAAACAGATAGAGATTAATTTAAAACGGGAATTAAAGGGGTCCTGTTTATTAGCCTATAAGATCACTTCCATACAATACTCGATAACCTTCCCCAAATTGAGGTGTTATGCATAGTATTAGCGCATAGGTCATCATCTCCTTTACTACCCTGTTACCCTCCCCTTTTCAATTATTATCTAAGCGTTCTAATAGCATCTGGTACGTATCCTATGCGTTCACTACCCGTCCCTTACCTATGGCCCTGGAGGTGGTTAGGACCTCTATTTAAGGTGGTTCTAGACTATTGCTTAAAAGGGAAAAATCTAAGCGACAAACAAAAAATCAAGTAAGGTTGTCACATAAGGAGAAGTTAAGGGGCTCATATTTACCTCCACAAATAAACAAACAGTTGCACACTTGTTCAAACAAGCAATTTTAAATGATTTAGGGGGTCCTATAGGCAGGATATCTAAATGAGCACAAACAGAATGTACAACAGTTTTAAGCGAGGCAGTGAGTACCTATCAGTTTGCCTACTAATTTTTTAGCACTTAATAAATCTGGGCACGTTTCAAGAAGAAAGAAAATCATAATTTTAAACACAACATTTTAATTATCCTACATGCTTTCCTAAGTGATAACCGGGTAGGATCCTATAGACATGGTATCTAAACTTTAATCATACCATAATTATAAACAAGCGATTGATTTCTACAGGCAGATTTCATCTTTTTAGATCCTATGGGCATGCTTTCTATGTGCTGAAACTGATTACAAGCATTATTTCCTACAGACATGATATCTAAACACAGAAAATGATTTTTTACATTTATTTCCTATAGGCATGATGTCTAAGTGTTGAAACTGTTTTTACACTTATTTCCTATAGGCATGATGTTTAAGTGTCAAGACTGATTTTATATGTGTTTCCTATAGGCATGATATCTAGGCGAGTAAGGCCTTAACCAGTTTCCAAGAAAGTTCAACAAGGAAGATCCTAGGAACATGATTTCTAATGCACACATGGAGATTTTGAAAACATGATTATTGATGCAGAATTGAATAACGACCTAGAAGCAGGATTTTTAGGATGCAGAGTGTGAAAATTCAGGATAATGAGATAAACCCTATAGGCATGGTTTTTAATGCACATAAGGAATCACCACAACAACCTATAAGCATGATTTCTACCCGGATATAATAAAAGATATTTAAAAATCCCTCCCCAGATTTTACTAATAACCCCATATCTGTTTTACAGAGATTATTATTACATACTAATACAAATGAATTACATAACGAAAATCACTATACTATAGGGAGCCTTGGCAGGCCCAAAGTCAACCTGGAAGCCAGGCCTTCAATCAAATCTGGAGTACACTAGTAGTTCATAATACACCAAATGGGCTTCTGGTGTGTCAAAGTTCCCAAGGGCCTCAAGGACCCCGGACAATTCTCACACCAGAACCTTTTCAAAGAAAACTTTTTTGTAAATAAGTTTGGAATGCCAGCTCCAGTGTGTTAGAGTTCGGAGGTGTCTCATGGACTCCTAGGCAGTGCTCACACTGGGGGGGTGTGGGGGGGGGGAGGGGGGCGCAGGACCCTAGATATCTAAGAGTCGGAGTTGAAAATAGTGTAAAAAGGTAGGAGATAGCTTTTTAGAAGAAAAAAAATTTGGACTTAGAGGTGAACATATTACAAGATTACAAAAACTACAAGCAATAGAGAACCACATTTAGCAGGTTAAGTTCAGACATGAATTCCAGTAGTTAGACAATAAACAGAACAAGGTTTCACATTGCATAAATTGGCTTAGCTGGTTAACTATTACTAGGTGGGATCAAAACAACATGCTAAAATTAAGAGTGAACAGCCAGAAGAACACATAGTGCATAGTAGGGTGATAGAAACTAAAGCATGCTAGTTCAGAAAAAGATAAACAAGAATCATGGATCAAACAGAAACATGCTGAAGTTAAATAGCTAATCAGACAGCCATAGAGAAAATAGCAGGAATTTAAAGCATAATAGTACATGGATCATGAATTGACTAGGAACATGTTAAGGTAAAAAACACATAAACAGGGCAAGAATTGAAGCATGCTAGTTGAGAAATAAGTAGACAAATGTCATGGATCAAACTGGAATATACTAACCATACTAACATATAGGACATGACAAGTTAATAGGAATTAAGTCATGCTGATCAAGAGAAATAAACAGGAAGGATATAGGTTCAACTACATAGCATATTGAATAGAGTATGATAACAAAAATAAGAGCATACCAGTTAAGAAGTAGTAAACAGGAAGATGAAAGCAAGTAGAATCCAAGGGTCTAGCCTTGGCTTTCAGCCGGCTAGACAGAGCAGCAAATAGAAGTAACAGAAAGACTACAATGGAGACGGTGTGAGAATAAGAGTTTGTGTGTATGTTTCTGTGTTTTTCTATGTGTGTTTGTGTGTTTTGAAAAATCAGAATGGGGGGATTATATAGCACTTAGTAGAGTGAAACAAATAAGGCAAAGAAAATCAGAGTCCACTAATAAGGCATGCGAATAAAATTAATCAGTTAATTGGGGCTAAACTCAATCAAAAAAATTCAACAGAATCCGGAAAACACCCCTTAAATTAGGGAGAATCAATTAAAAGCCAAGTTAGGGCTTAAATAACGCAAGAAATAAGTAAGAGGCCATTTATAGGTTGGTTAGAATAAATCTAAACCCAGAGATCAGGTCAATAGCATAATTAAGTAAATTAGTACCAATTTATGATTCACAAATATAGAAAATAGGTAAAAATCACAGAAAGTAACAATCTCATCAGAAAAATATAATTTCGAACCCTAATTAAGAAAATAAAATCAGTCAATCTCCTTTAATTGACAGAACTAAAGAATAATGAGAAAATATTGAAACAATAAGTGAAATAAGAAGAAATCTTAGGGATTAGAACATGGATATGAAGACCAGTCCAGCAAACAAAGAGAAACAGAATTAAACACTCAAACTCTTTAGAAAAGTTTTGCAGAAACGCAAAGAGACGAAACCCTAGTTTTAGAGAAACACTAAAATCGGTTAATAGTAGGAAAAATAGAAGGTTTCTAAAGAGAAACACCAAATAAACTTAAAATCATCTCAGATATACAAGGATCTGAAGAGATTCGAGTAGCAAGAGACTAGGCTTTTAAAAAATGCCAAAGATGAAGAAAATCTGGTTTGGAACCACAGATTTGAGCCATAAACATGAAGATAATAGTATTCACAAACGAAGATGAACATAGGCAGATTCATCGAGAAAAAATGAAAGGTTTTGGACCAAATATGAGTTGAATCTCTTAAAGATTCCATCAAACAACGACAAAATCGAACAACCAATGAAGATATGAGGCCGACTGTGGCCTAAAATCGATGGGAAACCTCATAGCTTGAAGGGTTTATGGTGACGACGACTAGGGTTAGGGGGAGTTTGAGAGAGAATGGAGGAGGGAAGGGATTTGGGGGTTGCGGAATTGGAGAAGTGGGTAGGGTTTGGGGTTTTTTGAGTAGTTAAAAATGGTAACCACATACTGGACCTTTGATCTCTGAGATCAACGGCTAGGGTTTGATCTGGTGATTGGGCGGGTCACATAGGAGATTGGGCCCTGGGTATTTTAATTGGTCTAAGGGTAATGGATTGGGCCAAATCCGAAAAATGAATTAAATTAAAAGAGGCCATTTGTCAAATACCCAATCAATTTGATAAATAATTTATAAAATAGCTAATAAATAATAAAAATGCTATTGATGAATAAAAATGATTTAAAATAATTACTTAATATTATAAAAATACAAAATGTCATTTTCTTGTGAAATAAAGTAATTATACACTTGTGGGCTATTATTGCAAAGTTATTGGAATTATAACCTTAAAATGTGGATATGTCTATTCATGAAATAATTAAAGCTTAGTATAAATATAAATGATAAAATTATCATAAATCCATTTGTGATGCAATTAGTAATTGTTTATATAATAAATATACTGGTATAAATTAATAAAAAATCCTTAAAAAATGCAGAGATTATGGAAAAATATTAATTGATGATCATGCATTGTTTTGAAGATATATATGAATTTTAAAAATAATATAGGGAAAAATTGGGTATCAACAACTGTCCCTCTTTACCTGAGAAGGATGAAAGAGTTATCCGATAAAGATATGATAGCCTATTTTGACCGAGTAGGGTGATTTGAGAGACATAGGCCGCACTCTAGTTTTCGAGCTGCCTACATATCCCTGGTTTTATAGAAATCAGGCCGTGTGTAGTTCTGGATTCACCGGCGAAATATACCGATGAAGTTATCATAAGAATGGATACAAGGTTTTGAATATGTGAAATGGTTGCGGTGAACGATCAGGTTTGAAATAGTGTGAAAGAACTGGAGCGGGATTTCTCCCGTTGGGGTAATCAGGTTACCTGCAAATGAAAGACTCACTGCAAGCATATATCTTTGCGTGAATTTACACATGATGCAAATTCCCTTCAGACCATGAGAATTGTCTTCAGAGGGTTGAGGATGACGTCCTTAGACCATGATGTCCCAGGCCATGAATTGTGCGGTAAGGGATTCGCAGGCCATGAAATGATGTTCTCGAGCCATGAAAATGGTGCCTCTGAACCATGACGCCTTTGAATAATGATATGCAAGTTTGAGAGATCCTCAGGCGATGACATGGTGTCTTCCGGCGATGAGGATGGTACCTTCAGAGTATGACACCTTTAGACAAGCTGGTGATATTTTAGCCCATGAGGTGCAAAGACATGATGCTAGGAGAGACAAGACAAGGCTTAGTATTGCATGGAGTTGAGGGCAGAGCTTAGCTCGAGAGAATAGAATAAATAATGCAAGGGAGACAATGCTTAGTCTTGTGAGGGATGCGGGACTATCTAAGTTCCATGCAAAGAGAAGGAAGGGCTTAGCCTTATGAAAGTGAAGGCAATGTTTAGCCTTATGCAGATAGGGAGGCAGAGATTATCCTCAAGCAGGGTTAAAGACAGGGCTTAGTTCCATGCAAAGTTCGGGACAAGGCTTAGTCCCATGCAAAGAGAAGGCAATGCTTAGCCTTATGCAAGTAGGGAGGCAGGGCTTAGCCTCATGAAAAGTTTGGGATATGGCTTAGTCCCATGCAAGGTGAAGGCAATGCTTAGACTTATGCTAGTAGGGAGGTAGGGCTTAGCCTCATGCAAAGTTTGGGACAGGGCTTAGTCCCATGCAAGGTTTGGGACAGGACTTGGTCCTATGCAAAGAGAAGTTTAGCCTTATGTAGATAGGGAGGCAGGGCTTAGCCTTATGCAAATATTGAGATCGAGCTTAGTCTCATGCAAATAGAAGGCAGAGCTTAGCCTTATGCAGATAGGGAGGCAGGGCTTAGCCTCATGCAAAGATTAAGACCGAGCCTAGTCTCATGCAAATAGAAGGCAGCGCTTAGCCTTATGCAAATGTGGAGGCAGGGTTAGCCTCATGCAAGATTTGAGACAATTCTTAGTCTCATGCAATGAATAAATAATAGGTGATAGCAGAGTATTTCTTTGCTGGGAGTGAGTTCGGTATCTTTGTTGTTTTGAAGGCGGTGATTCCAAGGTGTGCATACTCCTTGTCCTACATTCAAAGGAAAATCGTGAGTTTTGCAGGGGGAAGGTTGGTTCGTGTCTTCGTCTGCTTGCTTGATTTCCTTCGCTCTATCTGAAGATCCTGTTCAATTATTGGGGCACCATTTGCTAAAGCAGATTTCATTTAAAAAGAAGGCATACATAGTTTTCAAAGACATAGTAAAATATCGTTTAGAAATTGGTTAGATGAACCAGTGACCGTGGAACGATCAGAGACATTGCGACTTCTTCTGCCGTAGAATTTTGAGGGTCCTCCTCAAAATTCTTCCCCAGTTAACTAGATAACATTTTTGACTGCTCTATACGCTTCGATTGGCTGAACTTGCTTCCGAATTTGGAGGGTCCTCCTCAAAATTCTTTCCCCAGTTTCTGATGATGGGGAAAATGGAAATTTTATTGAATTGTGACCGAACCCACAAGGCTGCCTAAGTATCCCCTCTTAAATGGGAATTAGGTCAAGCGTAGTTCAATTTACATTATATGAAGAAACACAAATAGTTTACACATATTATCGTTTGGTTGCATCTGAATTGATAGGCTTTGGCCAGATTTCTCCGTCTATTTCCGCGAGTATGAGGGTTCCTCCTATCAGTACTATGTGAACCATGTAAGGACCTTTCCAGTTGGGGAAGATCTTACCTTTGCCTTCATCTTGATGTGGGAAGATCTTCTTCAACACCAGCTGCCCCGGTGTGAACTGTCTTGGCTTGACTTTTTTGTTGAAAGCTCTGGACATTCTGTTTTGGTAAAGCTAGCCGTGACATACTGCATTCATCCTTTTTACATATATGAGGGCTAGCTGCTCATAAAGGTTCGTTATCCATTCTGCGTCGCTGAGCTCAGCTTCTTGTATGATCCTTAAGGAAGGAATTTCCACTTCGGCGGGAATGAAAGCCTCAGTACCATAAACCAGCAGATAGGGAGTTCCCCTGGTTGATGTACGAACTGTGGTACGGTATCCCAGTAAGGCGAATGGTAGCTTCTCGTGCCATTGTTTGTGATTCTCTACCATTTTCCTTAGTATCTTCTTGATTTTTGTTGGCAGCTTTCACGACTCCATTCAGTTGAGGTCTGTATGCTGTGGAATTCCTTTGCTTGATTTTGAAAGTCTCACACATGGCTTTCATCAGATCGCTGTTGAGATTGGCAGCGTTGTCAGTGATGATGGATTCTGAAACCCTGAACCGACAAACAATTCGGTCATGAACAAAATCCGCAGCGACCTTCTTAGTCATAGCTTTGTAAGATGCAGCTTCAACCCATTTAGTGAAGTAGTCGATAGCCACTAAAATAAAACGATGCCCGTTCAGGGCGGTGGGCTCGATCGGACCAATGACAGCCATCCCCCAGGCGAAAAAGGGCCAAGGTGAGCTTGTTGAATTAAGATCGTTCGGTGGCAATTTTATCATATCTTCATGACTTGGCTTTGGTAGCATTTCTGAACATACCGGATGCAATCTGTTTCCATGGTCATCCAAAAGTAATGCCCTGAGTATCTTATTGGCCAAGACAAAACCATTCATACGCGGGCCACAGGTACCGGCATGTATCTCCTCGAGAAACTTAGAAGCTTCCTTTGCGTCGACACACCTTAATAGTCGCATATCAAGAGTTCTTCTCTATAGGGTTCCTCCACTCTGGAAGAAATGATTGGACAAGCTCTGGAGCGTGCGTTTCTGAATATGATTTGCTTGCTCCGGGTATTCTCTATTTTCCAAATACTCCTTGATGTTGTGGAACCAAGGCTTACCGTCTGTCTCCTCTTCGACATGATCACAATATGCTGGCTGATTATAGATTCTTACTGGGATATGATCGATGAATTTCTTGTCTGGATGTTGTATCATTGATGACAAAGTAGCCAATGCATCAGCAAACGCATTCTGAATTCTAGAGACATGCCGAAACTCTATCTTTGTGAACCTCTTCTTCATTTCTGGCACATGATGCAAATATGAAAATATCTTGGAATTATTGGTGCCCACTCTCCTCGTACCTGGTGCACAAGAAAATCTGAATCGCCAATTACTAGCAGTTCCTGAATGTTCATGTCAACAACCATGTTGAGCCCTAATATGCAAGCTTCGTATTCGCCATGTTGTTGGTGCAGGGAATCTGAGTTTGGCAGATACCGGATAATGTTGGCCAGTTTCTGATACCAAGACGGCTCCAATGACGACTCCTTTGAAGTTCGCCTCTCCGTTGAAGAACATTCTCCAACCGTCGTAGGCTTCAACAATGTCTTCTCCTACGAATGACACTTCTTCATCGGGAAAATACGTTTTCAAGGGTTCATATTCTCCTCCCACAGGGTTTTTAGCAAGGTGGTCTGCGAGTTCCTTTCCCTTGACCGCTTTATGAGTTACATAGACAATGTCGAATTCACTCAACAAGATTTGCCACTTAGCCAGCTTCCCAGTGGGCATGGGCTTTTGAAAGATGTATTTCAAGGGATACATTCTTGATATAAGATATGTTGTATAAGCACAGAAGTAGTGCCTTAGCTTCTGAGCTATCCAGGTTAGAGCGCAGAAGGTGCGTTCCAGCAAAGAGTACCATGCCTCGTAGGGTGTAAACTTCTTACTCAGGTAGTAGATGGCCTGTTCTTTTCTCCCTGTCTCGTCCTGCTGTCCCAGAACGCAGCCAAAAGCTCCATCTAGCACTACAAGGTAGAGTAACAGTGGTCTACCTGGCTCTGGCGGGACTAAATCTGGTGGTGTTGATAAGTATTCCTCAATTTTTTCAAAAGCCTTTTGACAATCCTCGGTCCAATTGGTTGCAGCGTCCTTCTTCAGCATCTTGAAAATCGGCTCACATATTACTGTGGACTGTGCTATGAAACGGCTGATGTAGTTGAGGCGTCCCAGAAAGCTCATTACATCTTTCTTGCTTTTTGGCGGTGGTAACTCCTAGATGGCTTTGACCTTCGATGGATCCAATTCTATTCCCCGACGGCTGACGAAGAATCGAAATAGTTTTTCGGTAAGAACCCCGAATGCACACTTTGCAGGGTTTAGTTCAGGTTGTACTTCCACAGTTTGTCGAAGAATTTCCTCAAGTGTGCTATATGATCTGCAGCCTTCTTGGATTTAATGATGACATCATCCACATATACCTCGATCTCTATATGTATCATGTCATGAAAAATAGTAGTCATGGCCCTCATGTATGTGGCCCCCGCATTCTTTAGGTCGAATGACATCATCTTGTAATGGTACACCCCCATGGCGTAATGAAGGATGTTTTCTCAGCGTCCTTCTTGTCCATCCAGATTTGATGGTAGCAGGTGAAGCAATCCACAAAATACTGGAGTTCGTGCTTGGAACAATTGTCGATCAAGATGTGTATATTCGGCAGTGGAAAATCATCCTTTGGGCTGGCTCTGTTGAGATCCCGATAATCGACACAGACCCTAACTTTCCCATCCTTCTTCGGAACTGGAACAATGTTGTCTAGCCAAGTTGGATATTCAACTACCCTGAGGACCTTGGCTTTGATATGCTTAGTAACCTCCTCCTTGATTTTCAGGCTCATATCATTCTTGAATTTCCTAAGTTTCTGCTATACGGGCGGACACATTGGATTTGTGGGCAACATGTGGGCCACAATGGACGTGCTTAATCCGGTCATATCATCGTATGACCGTGCAAATATTTCCTCATACTCCTTCAAGAATCGAGTATACTCCTCTTTCTCTGACGGTGACAAGTAGATGCTCATGCGAGTCTCCTTGAAGGTTTCAGAATTTCCCAAGTTAATTATCTCAGCTTTATCCAAGTTGGTCTTAGGCATGTTCTCAAAATCCTCTACTTCTATGATGATCTCCTCGGGTATTGCATCCTCTTCTTCTGAATCACTATCCTTTTGTTGCGTTGTCTCATTACATGTCACAGTTGTCGGTTCATCGAGATAGGAAAGAGTAATGTTGTATGGATAAAGATACGAGAGAAAAGTGGTAATAATAAACATCAATTCATTGAAAACGTTAAACAAAAGTGATTTTTCAAATAATTTAAATAACATTTTTGGAATATTGAAAAAATATTATTTTAGACAAAGGAAAAAGTGCAAAAGTGGAAATCATTTTTTAGATAAGTGAACAATGCTATTCATCCTTGCTACCACGGAACTCGTTGAGACCTTGACGGTCTAACAGTCCAGTTCTTGAGGAATGCTCCTCTCTCCACAGCTTGGATAGTAGGGCCTTCCTCCTCCTCCCCCTCCTCGACAATTACACAACAATCCATGTCATCATCTTCTAAGAACAAATTCCTTAATGCCGCCAACGCTTCTTCTTCCTCTAATCCCCATATAATATCGGCTTGATGGAAGGTCTGATTCAGTTGTGGCACAGGCTGCTCAAGTGGATAGTATGGACCACGCCACGGTGGTGAGCAATCTTGGTATTCTTGCTAGGTGTATTGGTATCCCAACCTAATAGTGGTACCATGGCGCTTTGGCTGTATTGGTTTGGAGATGCCCTGAAGATTCTTACCAAGCCCTTTGCCGGGATCATATCCTCTCCATGCTAGCATGCTTGCTATCTTGCTACTCCACCACTTATGTTTCTCGATCGCGTTGACCCGCTCAATATGATGGTAGGTTTCTCCACCTAATCTTCTTCTGTTTTCAATCATTGGGATAGTCTGACTAGTGTAAATGAGGTTGCTCCCATCTCCATGGATAATTACTTCCTGGTGGTTCCATTTGAACTTCACGGCCTGATGTAAAGTAGATGCTACAGCCCCAACGTCGTATATCCATGGTCGTCCTAGCATCAGATTGTAAGAGGCGGATATGTCCAGTACATGAAACTCAACATCAAACCATGTAGGACCCATCCGCAGGCAGAGATTAGTTTCTCCAATGGTAGCTCTTTGAGACCCGTCGAATGCTTTCACATTCATAGTTCCCTCTCGTATCTCATGTAGGCCTGTGCCCAACCTCTTCAACGTTGTCAATGGGAAAATGTTGAGGCTGGATCCTACGGAAATAAAAAATCTGGCGATAAACTTATCTTCATATTGCAATAGGATGTGCAGTGCCCTGTTATCAACCCTTCAGGAGGGACCTCGTCCTCGTGGAAGGTGATTTTATGGATTTCTAGCACCTGCCCCACCATATTGGCCATTTCTCCACCAGTGATGTTGTTGGTTACATATTGCTTCACTCAACACCTTCATTAGAGCATTCCTGTGTGCCTTTGAATTTTGTAGCAGTGACAACATAGATATCTGGGCGGGAGTCTTGTTCAAGTAATCGACGACTGAATACTCCCTTTCCTGTACTTTCCTCCAGAGGTAATCCGGACCAGTCTCAATAATGGTCGGTTTGTTGGAGGCCTGCTTACTAGTCTTTCCAAAATTCTCAGGTGTATAAACCCATCCTGTTCTGGTCATTCCTTGTGCAGCGCTTGATTCTTCCGTCTTTGACTTTGGTGTGGATGCCACCGTTACAATGAAAGGTATGGCCACCTCTACTTCAAATGGAGTGAGTGTTGCTACAGGTGGCATTACTTCTACTTCTAAAGGAACCGATGTGGCTACCTTAACTCCAACTGGCGGCTGTACCTGCACCATAATGGGATTGAGTGTGACTGCAGGTTTCTTATGATCATCACCTTCTCGAATAAGCCCGATTGATCCCTTGGGATTCCACTCTTCATCAGTTTCTATCACATTGACCCCTCCACCCTTATGATTTGGGAGAGGATTATTGCGGACATTGGGTGCAACTTCCTTCGCCTGTATGACCTTACTATCAATTAGTGTTTGTATCTTGTCTTTCAAGACACTCGTCAATAGTGTGTCCCTTCATGCCGGAATGATATGCACAGGTCTTGTTTGGATTGACCCATTGAGATGAATTCTCTATTGCCACAACGGGAATAGGGGTGACATATCCAACTGCTTTCAACCTTTCGTATAACTGGTCGATGGGTTCAGCAATGGCGGTGTACTATCTGGGTGGTTTGCGGTCAAAATTAGGCCTGGGTTTTTGGTAGTTTGGACGAGTTGGAGGTGATTGATAATAGGATGGTTGGGTGTTATAAGTGTGGTAGGAGGTAGCAGGTTGGGACTATCTGGGAAGTGATGGTTGGTATGTGGGTGGAGGTGTTTGGTATGTGAGTGAAGGGGTATGGTATACAAATAGAGTTTTGGGTCCCTGGGCAACCATTACTGTTCCCACATCTTTCTTCTTTGATATATCACCTTATTGTAATGCTTTATTCGTGGCCTGCAGTCCCTCGAAATTTGTCACCATCCCTATTTTAATACCCTTTTCAATCCTTTCTCCTGGTTTGATGATATCGGAGAACTTATGATTCTCAATGACCATTAGCCTTTCATAATACTGTGAATCTTGTGCTCGGACAAAGAACTTGTTCATCTGTTCCTCGTCCAATGCTGGTCTAACCTTGGCTGCTTCCGACCTCCATCGATTAGCATTCTCGCGGAGAGTTTCAGTTGGCTTCTTCTTTAAGTTCTGGATATAGAAGACATCCGTCACATTCTCCGTATTAAATCTGAACCTGTCCATGAAGTCGGATGCCATGCTCACCCAATTGGCCCACTTCTTAGGATTCTGGCTTATGTACCAAGACATGGCATATCCGGTAAGACTCCTCATGAAGAGCTTCATTCGAATCCTTTCATATTTTCTGACCCCCACGAGCTTGTCACAATAAGTCCTCAGATGAACCTTGTGATCACCTGTTCCATCAAACATTTAGAACTTGGGAGGTTTGTAACCCTCCGGAAGTTCCACATACGGTTGTATGCATAAATCCTCATAGTTCAGACCTTCTATTTCTTTACCCCTTTCAACACCCTGAACCCGACTTATCAACTTCTTGAGCTCTTCAGCCATGTTCTTGATGAGCAGGTCCTTCTCAGTGGATTCTGGTGTATAAGAGATTGGTTGAGTGGAGTGAGGTAGGGTTTCTACGTATATAGGGTTGTTCTGGTGAAGGACAGGAGTTTGGGCATAATGATGATCATTGGTGGAGTTTCGGGGTTCGGGAATAATTTGTGGGGTATTTTGGGGAGTATGGTAGGTATTTTGTGGGTATTGAGTAGGGAGATGCTGATTTTGAGGAGGGGTCGTATATTAGTAAGGTGCGGGAGGATTCTGTGGGTGTTTGTTGGGTGTGTTCTGAGGTGGTGCAGGGTTCTGGGTGTCTGGGACATTCAATGTGAGGGAGATATTTTCCAAGTTACGGACCTACTCAAGTTCGCCCTGTAGTGCAAGTATCTTATACTCAAGACGTAAACCCAAATCATTTGGGGCTTTAGTGCCCCGACCATCGGAAGTTTCCACATTCTCAACATGTGCAGTGTTATCTGTTCTGATGTCGTTCATATCATCCATTTTAGCTTTCCCTTTTCCTTTCGGTACACTTGGAGGAGGAGAAGGTGGAGGGCCCCTGGATCTGGTATGATAAGCTGATGATGCCAGTATGCGTGAACCAACCTTGGGGAATGGGAATAATAAAAAAGGAAATAAAAACAAAAGCTAACTAAGTCAGTAAGGGTTCCAAAAAGAGTATTTGCAATATCTAAACACATAGTGTGGGAATGTAAATTCGCGTCCTAATTTGGGAGCCTCGTTGTGCCCGAGTTAGGCGTAGCGACAAGTTGATTTGGAGAATTTTAGTGCCAATAATTGCCTCATTTCATTTATGTAAAAGTAGATGAATCTCAAATGACACTAAATAATATAAGTCATTAATGGCACTCGACCTTATTACATTTGGAGAAAGCAGGTAAATCTAATCTACTTGGTCCCAGAAGGACCTTCCCCAAGCTTGATCTTCTTGGCTCCATCGATCAGGTTCCCCAGGTCGTGCATGCCCAACATCAGGTATACTCTAGCTAGATGTCCTTCTTCGCTTCCCTCAACATTCTGGCAGTCGACGACTCTTTTCCTCGTCTTCCCCTCCAGCTCCATCAGACCCTGCTCCAAATATTCCAACCTTTCATTAGATTTGATAGCCCTTTCTCTCCATTCATTGATTAGTTCCATATCAGTTTTGTGTTGCTCCAGATGCTCGGCCTCAGACTCATGAACCCTTTTGCGCAGTTTATTGTATTTCACTTGGGCTTCAGCAACTTCGTCTATATACATGTTTCCTCGATCGATTCCCGTCTCAACTATCCATGCTATGCTTTTTTCTAACCATGATAGGTAAAAGCGTACATGCCCTGCGTGGTACCTGTCTGGATCGAAGGTATCCCTTTCTACAATAACCTTTAGATGCCACATATGCTGAGCTTCACATTTGTATGGGATGTCGTCATCCTGAAAATCTGCGCTGTAATGACTCATTTTAGAAACTCACGGTATGACTTGCTTCCTACCTGCCTGTCTCATAACCCTTATGGGAACATAAGGATATATTCCCCTTAAACCGATCAACACCAGGTGCGGAGCGTCCCTAGATGTGATGATAAACTCACTGGTAGGGAACCATTCGAACATCCATTGAACTTGTTCCTCAGTCAAATTGTCAAAAAACTGCGCCCATTCTGTAGCATTTCTGGTTGAGCAAACCTGTCTGGGATGTATGTAATTCTCTTAGGGTGATGGAAGGCTATAAGCATTCCACACCCTTCGTGGAAACTCTTGACGATATTGACCCCTTTGGAGATGCTCCAATAACCAAACCTGTAGTAGCATATTACAACCCTCAAAGTGTTTGAACCCTTTCTGGCAGCGGTCCAAGGCTCGGTAGAGGTCATCTATGATCATATGGACAATGGTATATGTTTACCCCTCGATCCCCTCCATTAAGGTTTTGGCTACTATAGCCAGTCTAGTGTGAATCATGTCCCCTTTGTTTGGAAAAACTATCATACCCATGAAGCAAACAACAAACACAAAAACCTTGCGGTGAATATGACCCAAGGAAGTGATAGAGAATTCATCATGGAAGATACGATAGGATTTTCTATGACCATATCGTACATAGAGGTAGTCAAAGGGTACGACTCTTTCAGGCACTCCAAATCATCGTTCTTTTTCAAACCCATCATTTTCAGGAACCCCTAGCGGCACAATTTTCTGGCACTAATAAACCCAGACTGTACCAAGATAATCCAGCAAATCCCCCTATCTCCTACAAGAGAGGAGTCATTTCTATGTTGCCAAAATGGAACACAGACCTTTCTCCATCCCAGAACATAGTGGCCGCTTCGATCAACATATTGTTTGGTTGGATATACAGTAAAGAGGGTAATTTTCCGAGGACCCTTTTCACATGGTCTTTGTCACTTGGCGAAATGCCCTCCCACAAATCCAACAACAATGGTGGTATTCTTTTGACCATGCCAAACCTGGGGACTTCGTGCCTCATTTTCTGCAAAACAAATAAGGTTAGGCCCTTTCCCCCCTCCTAATTTGACTATTTATACGTCTATGATTAGCATATTGGCACTTATTTCTCCAAACTTAATGCAAAAAATCGTGGTTGCATCCGTTGGGATTATGGAAACCCCGGTGGACTTTGGACAAGGCTTTTCCTAAAGGGCTATTATGTGGACAACATATTAACCCCGGCTAGGTCTTGACCATGATGCATGTACAATAAATCAGAGTAAGGTTTCTATAGAGGTCTAAACTGGTACCCTCAAGTGGACAACTTGAAGGGGAAAGGCACGGAACCATCGACTCCACCGCTGATCAACTAGTTTTACCACAAATAAGCCTTTCCGAATTTAAAGGGTGATATATAGGAACGGCGCAAACACTCATCAAGAGTTTCTACATGATTAATTACGCACGAGTGGAATATGACGTTGAGCATGATTTATGCAACAATAAATAACATGTTGTCACGTATTTGCACGTTAAAAATGATATATGCGGTATTTAATATTTAAAAGACGTTTAAGAAAGAAAACAAGGAGACAAGTCAGTTTCTGTAGTAAAGGAAATCATAAATGCTTGAAAATAGGCAATTAAATTCACATAAAAGGAAAGGGAAAGGGTGCACACGTGTTAGAAGAATAAATCATGCTTAATACTAATTCACAAAAGCAAGTTTTTCATGGTAAGATCCTAAGGGAAGTCCCCAGCAGAGTCTCCATGCTGTCGCGCCCCCTTTTTCCACGCGGAGTCCGGGTTTCGACATTTTGGGAAAATTTGTTTCCTTTTGGAACGGGGTATGGAATTTGAAGAGTCGCCACCTAACGGATTAAGGTGCGTTAGGGCACCTAAAGCAAATAACTCATAAACCGGTTTATATCACCAGAGATTGGGTAAGGGCTCAAATTACCTTGAGGGGAAGATGTTAGGCACCCCTCGAGGTACTCAACGGTGGGTCTCAACCAAACTCAATTTAAGCGAATTAGTCTTTAAAGAAAAATAAAAACAGTTTAAATAGATATAGATTACTTTAAAACGGGAATTAAAGGGGCCCTAATTTTATTAGCCTCTAGGATCACTTCCATGCAATACTCGGTAACCTTCCCCAAATTGAGGTGTTAACCGTAGCATTAGCGCATAGGTCATCATCTCCTTTACTACCCAGTTACCCTCCCCTTTTTCAATTATTATCTAAGCGTTCTAATAGCATCTGGTTCGTATCCTATGCGTGCACTACCCGTCCCTTACGTATGGCCCTGGAGGTGTTTAGGACCTCTATTTAAGGTGGTTCTAGACTCACCTATATTGCTTAAAAGGGAAAAATCTAAGCGACAAACAAAAAATTAAGTAAGACTGTCACATAAGGAGCAGTTAAGGGGCTCATAATTACCTCCACAAATAACAAACAGTTGCACGCTTGTTCAAACAAGCAGTTTTAAATGATTTAGGGGTTCCTATAGGCAGGATTTCTAAATGAGCACAAATAGAATGTACAACAGTTTTATTAAGCGAGGCAGTGACTACCTATCAGTTTGCCTACTGATTTTTTTAGCACTTACTGAATCTGGGCACATCTCAAGCAGAAAGAAAATCACAATTTTAAACCCAAAATTTTAATTATCCTATAGGCTTGCCTAAGTGATAACCGGGAAGGATCTTATAGACATGGTATCTAAATGTTAATCAGACCATAATTATAAACCAGAGATTGATTTCTACAGGCAGATTTCATCTTTTTAGATCCTATGGGCATGCTTTCTATGTGATGAAACTGATTACAAGCATTATTTCCTACAGACATGATATCTAAACACAGAAACTGATTTTTTACATTTATTTCCTATAGGCATGATGTTTAAGTGTTGAAACTATTTTTACACTTATTTCCTATAGGCATGATGTCTAAGTGTCAATACTGATTTTATATGTGTTTCCTATAGGCATGATATCTAGGCGAGTAAGGCGTTAACCAGTTTCCAACAAAGTTCAACAAAGAAGATCCTAGGAACATGATTTCTAGTGCACACATGTAGATTTTGAAAACATGATTATTGATGCAGAATTGATAAACGACCTAGAAGTAGGATTTATAGGATGCAGAGTGTGAAAATTCAGGATAATGAGATAAACCCTATAGGCATGGTTTCTAATGCACATAAGGAATCACCACAATAGCCTATAAGCATGATTTCTACCCGGATAAGACAAAAGATATATAAAAAACCCTCCCCAGCTTTTACTAATAACCCCATATATGTTTTACAAAGATTATTATTACAGAACAATGTAATTATATGGAGCCTTGGCAGGCTCAAAGTCAACCTGGAGGCCAGGCCTTCTATCAAATCTTGTGTACACTAGTAGTTCATAATACACCAAATGGGCTTCTAGTGTGTCAAAGTTCTCAAGGGCCTCAAGGACCCCGTGCAATGCTCACACCAGAACTTTTTCAAAGAAAATATTTTTGTAAACAAGTTTGGAAGGCCATCCCCAATGTGTCAGTGTTCAGAGGTGTATCATGGACTGCTAGACAATGCTCGCACTGGGGGCAGGACCCTAGATATCTAAGAGTAGGAGTTGAAAATAGTATATAAAAGTAGGAGATAGTTTTTTAGAAAAAAAGTTTGGACTTAGAGGTGAACATATTACAAGATTACAAAAACTACAAGCAAGAAAAAACCACATTTAGCAGGTTAAGTTCAGACATGAATTCCAGTAGTTAGACAATAAATAGAACAAGGTTTCACATTGCATAAATTGGCTTAGTTGATTAACTATTACTAGGTGGGATCAAAACAACATGCTGAAATTAAGAGTAAACAGCCAGAAGAACACATAATGAAAAGTAGGGTGATAGAAACTAAAGCATGCTAGTTCAGAAAAAGATAAACAAGAATCATGGATCAAACAGAAACATGCTGAAGTTAAATGGCTAATCAGACAGCCATAGAGAAAATAGCAGGAATTTAAAGCATAATAGTACATGGATCATGAATTGACTAGGAACATGTTAAGGTAAAAAACACATAAACAGGGAAGGAATTGAAGCATGCTAGTTGAGAAACAAGTATACATGTGTCATGGTTGAAACTGGAATATACTAACCATACTAACATATAGGACATGAAAAGTTAACAGGAATTAAGTCATGTTGATCAAGAGCAATAAACAGGAAGGACATAGGTTCAACTACATAGCATATTGAATAGAGTATGATAACAGAAATAGGAGCATACCATTTAAGAAGTAGTAAATAGGAAGATGAAAACAAGTACAATCCAAGGGTCTAGCCTTGGCTTTCAGCCGTCTAGACAGAGCAGCAAATAGAAGTAACAGAAAGACTACAATTGAGAGGGTGTGAGAATAAGAGTTTGTGTGTGTGTTTCTGTGTTTTTCTATGTGTGTTCATTTGTTTTGAAAAATCAGAATGGGGGGATTATATAACACTTAGCAGGGTGAAACAAATAAGGGAAAGAGAATCAGAGTTCACAAATAAGGCATGCGAATAAAATTAACCACTTAATTGGGGCTAAACTCAATCAAAAAAATTCAACAGAATCCGGTAAACACCCCTTAAATTAGGGAGAATCAATTAACAACCAAGTTAGGGGGTTAATAAGGAAAGAAATAAGTCAGAGGCCATTTATAGGTCGGTTAGAATAAATCAAAACCCAGAAATCAGGTCAATAGCATAATTAAGGAAATTAGTACCAATTTATGATTCACAAATAAGGAAAATAGGTAAAAATCACAGACGGTAACAATCTCACCAGAAAAACATAATTTCGAACCCTAATTAAGCAAATAAAATCAGTCAATCTCCTTTAATTGACATAACTAAAGAATAATAGGAAAATATTGAAACAGTCAGTGAGATAAGCAGAAACCCTAGGGATTAGAACATGGATATAAAGACCAGTCAAGAAAACAAAGAGAAACGTAATTAAACACTCAAACTCTTTAGAAAAGTTTTGCAGAAACACAAAGAGACGAAACCCTAGTTTTAGAGAAACACTAAAATCGGTTAATAGTAGGAAAAACATAAGGGTTTTAAAGAGAAACATCAAATAAACTTAAAATCATCTCAGATCTACAAGGATTTGAAGAGATTCGAGTAGCAAGAGACTAGGGTTTTAAAAAATAAAAGAGATGAGAAGAAAACCTGGGCTGGAACCATAGATTTGAGCCATAAACATGAAGATAATAGTACTCACAAATGGAGATGAACATAGGTAGATTCATTGAGAAAAAGTGAAAGGTTTTGGACCATATGTGAGTTGAATCTCTTAGAGTTCCATCAAAAAACGACAAAATCGAACAACCAGTGAAGATAGGATGACGACTGGGGCCTAAAGTCGATGGGAAAACCCATAGATTGAAGGGTTTCTGGTGACGGCGACTAGGGTTAGGGGAGAGTTTGAGAGAGAATAGAGGAGGGAAGGGATTTTGGGGCGGCGAAATTGGAGAAGCGAGTAGGGTTTGGGTTTTTTTTAGTAATTAAAAATGGTAACCACATCCTGGACCGTTGATCTCTGAGATCAACGACCAGGATTTGATTTGGTGGTTGGGTGAGTCAGATAGGAGATTGGGCTGTGGGTATTTTAATTGGGCTAAGGGTAATGGTTTGGGCCAGATCCGAAAAATGAAATTAAATTAAAAGAGGCCATTTGTCAAATACCCAATTAATTTGATAAATAGTTTATAAAATAGCTTAAAAAAATGTTATTGCTGCATAAAAATAATTTAAAATAATTACTTAATATTATAAAAATACAAAATGTCATTTTCTTGTGAAATAAAGTAATTATGCACTTGTGTGCTATTATTGCAAAGTTAATATAATTATAACCCTAAAATGTGGATATGGCTATTCATGCAGAGATTATGGGATAAATTAATAAAAAATCCTTAAAAAAATGCAGAGATTATGGAAAAATATCAATTGATGCTCATGCATTGTTTTGAAGATATATATGCATTTTAAAAATGATATAGGGAAAAATTGGGTATCAACAACTTCCCCTCTTTACCCGGAAAGGATGAAAGAGTTATCGGGTAAAGATATGATGGCCAAATTTGACCGAGTAGCGTGATTTGAGAGACATAGGCCGTACTCTAGTTTCCGAGCTGCCTACATATCCCTGGTTTTACAGGAATCAGGTCGTGTGTAGTTCTGAATTCACCGGTGAAATATACCGATGAAGTTATCATAAGAACGGATACAAGGTTTTGAATATGTGAAATGGTTGCGGTGAATGGTAAGGTTTGAAATAGTGTGAAGGAACTGGAGAGGGATTTCTCTCGTCGGGGTAATCGGGTTACCTGCAAATAAAAGACTCACTGCAAGCATATATCTTTGCGTGAATTTAAACATGATGCAAATTCCCTTCAGATCATGAGAATTTTCTTCGGACGGTTGAGGATGACGTCCTTAGACCATGATGTCTCGGGCCATGAATTGTGCGGTAAGGGATTCGCAGGCCATGAAATGATGTTCTCGGGCCATGAAAATGGTGCATCCGAACCATGACGCCTTTGAATAATGATATGCAAGTTTGAGAGATCCTCAGGCCATGACATGGTGTCTTCCGGCTATGGGGATGGTGCTTTCAGACTATGATGCCTTCGGACAAGCTGAAGATATTTCAGCCCATGAGGTGCAAATACATGATGCTAGGAGCGACAAGACAAGGCTTAGTCTTGCATGGAGTTTAGGGCAGAGCTTAGCCCGAGAGAATAGAATAAATAATGCAAGGGAGACAATTCTTAGTCTCGTGAGGGATTCGAGACAATGCTTAGTCCCATGCAAAGATAAGGAAGGGCTTAGCCTTATGCAAGTGAAGTCAATGTTTAGCCTTATGCAGATAGGGTGGCAGGGATTAGCCTCATGCAGGGTTAAGGACAGGGCTTAGTCCCATGCAAAGTTCGGGAAAAGGCTTAGTCCCATGCAAAGAGAAGGCAGTGCTTAGCCTTATGCAAGTAGGGAGGCAGGGCTTAGCCTCATGCAAAGTTTGGGACATGGCTTAGTCCCAGGCAAGGTGAAGGCAATGCTTAGCCTTATGCGAGTAGGGAGGCAGGGCTTAGCCTCATGCAAAGTTTGGGACAGGGCTTAGTCCCATGCAAGGTTCGGGACAGGACTTAGTCCCATGCAAAGAGAAGGCAGTGCTTAGCCTTACGCAAGTGAAGAACATGTTTAGCCTTATGCAGTTACGGAGGCAGGGCTTAGCCTCATGCAAAGATTGAGACCGTGCTTAGTCTCATGCAAATAGAAGGCAGAGCTTAGCCTTATGCAGATAGGGAGGCAGGGCTTAGCCTCATGAAAAGATTGAGACCGAGCTTAGTCTCATGCAAATAGAAGGTAGAGCTTAGCCTTATGCAAATATGGAGGCAGGGCTTAACCTCATGCAAGATTTGAGACAATGTTTAGTCTCATGTAATGAATACATAATAGGTGATAGCAGAGTATTTCTTAGTTAGGAGTGAGTTCGGTATCTTTGTTGTTACGACCTTTGGACTTGGATATCGGTACACCTGGAAGGAGTACGATGATTGGTCACCGCCATCGCATGGTCCTTATTACCCTCTTGAGCAGCCAATACCACATTTGAGCCAATCCTTTCAGTAAGCCAACATAATGTGGGGATCCGAAGAAGATGAAATTATAGTTGGCTTGAGGAGTATGTTTTTGGAAGATGAAGACATGGAATGCAGTGCAATAGTTGAGGAGGAGGAGGAGGAAGGCCTTGTCATTCAGACCGTGGACAAGGGAGCTGTTCTTAGGAACTGGACCGCTACACCATCACGGGCCTGCCAAGTTCCGGGGTAGCCTGGCTGCTAATGTCATTTATTTTGAAAAAAAATATTTTTATGGGCATTTTTCTAAGACATTTTAAGTATTTCTTCATTTCTCTTTGAAGAAATTGTTTGGATCGTTAAAATTGCTCTAGTTTGACATTTTGGTATTTATCAATGGTCTGCTATTTATTATTTATTATTATCCTCTATATTTTTCTCTCTACAATATTATTATTACTTATCCCGATGAACCAACAACTGTGACATGTAATGAGACAATGCAACATAAGGACAGTGACTCAGAGGAAACAGAAGAAGAAGATATAATACCTGAGGAAATTATCAATGAAGTGGAAAATTTTGAGAACAAGCCTAAGTCCAATCTGGATGAAACTGAGATAGTCAATTTGGGAGATTCCAAAACAGTCAAAGAAACGTGCATAAGCATTCACCTGTCACCATCAAAGAAAGAAGAGTACATCTGTTTCCTGAAAGAGTATGAAGATATTTTCGCATGGTCTTATGATGATATGACTTGTTTGAGCACATATATAGTGGCTAATAAACTGCCTACCAACCCGATGTGTCTGCCTGTAAAGAAGAAGCTCAGAAAGTTCAAGTCGGACATGAGTCTGAAAATCAAAAAAGATGTCACTAGGCAGATCAAATCTAAGGTTCTCATAATGGTTGAATATCCAACCTGGTTGGCTAACATCGTGCCAGTTCCAAAAAAGGATGGTAAAGTCAGAGTATGTGTCGACTATCAGGATTTTAAAAAAGCAAGTCCCAAAGATGATTTCCTATTGCCCAATATACACATACTGATTGACAACTCTGCCAAGCATGAACTCCAGTCTTTTTTGGATTGCTTCACGGGATATTATCAGATCTATATGGATGAGGAAGATGACGAGAAGACAGACTTTATTACACCATGGGGATTGTATTGCTATAAAATGATGTCGTTTGGTCTGAAGAATGCCGGGGCCACTTATATGAGATCCATGATAACCATTTTCCACGACATGATACACAAGGAGATCGAAGCATATGTGGACGACGCCATCATCAAATCCAAGAAGGGTACAAATCACAAATATAGTAGACTTCAGGAAGTTTTTTGATCGGCTTCGGAGGTATAATTTGAAATTGAACCCTGCAAAGTGTGCTTTTGGGGTCCCTGCTGGAAAGTTGTTAGGATTCATCGTCAGCCGCCAAGGAATTGAGTTGGATCCGTCAAAGATCAAGGCTATCCGGGATTTTCCACCCCCAAAGAACAAGAAAGATGTGATGAGCTTCTTGGGGCGTCTCAATTACATCAGCCGTTTCATAGAGCAATCAACTGTGATCTGTGAGCCAATTTTTAAAATGTTAAAGAATGATGCCGCAACAAGTTGGACTGAAGAATGTCAGAAAGCTTTTGACAAAATCAAGGAATACCTGTCCAAACCACCGGTACTGGCCCCGTCGGAACCTGGTAGACCTTTGCTACTCTATCTGTCCGTACTAGATGGGGCTTTCGGTTGTGTCTTGGGACAACATGATGAGACGGGGAGAAAAGAGCAGGCCATATACTATCTGAGTAAGAAGTTCACACCCTATGAATCACGGTATTCTTTGCTGGAACGCACCTGCTGTGCCCTGACGTGGATAGCTCAGAAGTTGAGGCACTACTTCTGTGCCTACACCACATATCTCATCTCAAGGATAGATCCTTTGAAATACATCTTCCAGAAACCCATGCCTACAAGAAAGCTGGAAAAATGACAGATACTGTTGAGCGAATTTGACATCATCTATGTAACTCAGAAGGCGGTCTAGGGACAAGCATTAGCCGGTCATATGGCAGAAAATCCACTAGGAGGAGAATACGAACCATTGAAAACATATTTTCCCGATGAAGAAGTATCATTTGTTGGGGAAGATGTCGCCGAAACCTCCGACGGTTGGAGAATGTTCGTTGATGGGGCTGCATATTTCAAAGGAGTGGGCATCAAAGTTGTTTTGGTATCAAAGGCAGGTCAACATTATCCGATATCCACGAAACTCAGATTTACATGCACCAACAATATGGCAGAATATGAGGCTTGCATCTTGGGGCTTAATTTTGCCATTGACATGAATATCCAGGAATTATTGGTAATTGGTGATTCAGACCTTCTGTTACATCGGGTTCTAGGAGAGTGGGCTACAAAGAATACCAAAATACTACCATATCTATATCATGCACAATAGTTGATAAAGAGGTTCACAAAGATAGAGTTCAAACATGTTCCGAGAATCCAAAATGAGTTCGCAGACGCATTGGCCACTTTGTCTTCCATGATACAACACCCGGACAAAAATTTCATCGACCCTATCCCAGTAAGAATCCATAATCAGCCAACTTATTTCCCTCACGTTGAAGAAGAAACAGATGGGAATCCATGGTTCCATGATATCAAGGAATACTTGGCAAAAGGAGAGTACCCGGAACATGCAAATCATACTCAGAAACGCACACTCTGAAGATAATCCAACCACTTCTTCCAAAGTGGAGGAATTCTATACAAAAGGACTCCCGACCAAGGGTTATTACGGTGTGTTGATGCCAAGGAAGCTTCCAAACTGCTGAGACAGATACATGCCGGAACTTGCGGACCACACATGAACGATTTCATTTTAGCCAAGAAGATATTGAGAGCAGGATATTTTTGGATGACTATGGAAACAGACTGCATCAGGTATGTCCAGAAGTGTCATTAGTGCCAAATACATGAAGATATGATACGGGTGCCACCAAATGAACTCAATGCAACAAGTTCACCTTGGCCTTTCGCCGCTTGGGAAATGGATGTTATCGTCCCGATCGAACCCCTCGCTTCAAACGGGCACATGTTCATTTTAGTGGCTATAGACTACTTCACAAAATTGGTTGAGGCTGCATCTTAAAAGGTTGTAACCAAGAAAGTCATCGTAGATTTTGTATGGGATCGTATTTTTTATCGATTCGGGGTGCCAGAATCCATCGTCACCGACAATGCCCCCAACCTCAACAGTGACTTAATGAAGGCTATGTGTGAAACCTTCAAAATCAGGAATAAGAATTCCACAACATACAGGCCTAAAATTAATGGAGTCGTGGAGGCCGCAAATAAGAATATCAAGAAAATATGGAGAAAAATGGTATAAAACCACAAGCAATGGAACGAGAAATTACCATTTGCCTTATTGAGGTATCGTACCAAAGTCCGCACATCAACCGGAGCAACTCCCTACTTGCTGGTCCACGGTACTGAAGTTCTCATTCCCGCCGAAGTCGAAATTCCATCCTTAAGAATTATACAAGAGGTCGAACTCAGTGATGCATAATGGATAGGAGGTCACTACGAACAATTAGCCCTTATTGATGGGAAAATAATGAATGTGGTATGCCATGATCAACTTTATCAGAACAAAATGTCCAGAGCTTTCAACACCGGGGCAGTTGGTGCTGAAGCGGATCTTCCCGCATCAAGATGAAGCCAAAGGGAAATTTTCACCCAATTGGCAAGGTCCCTACATGGTTCACAGAGTGCTAACAAGAGAAGCACTCATACATGCAGAAATGGACGGAGAAATTTTTCCAAATCCTATTAATTCCGACGCAATCAAGAGATACTATGTTTAGATTGTTTACATTTCTTCATCTGATGTAACTGAACTACGCTCGACCTGATTCTCGTTTAAGAGGGGATACGTAGGTAGCCCTGTGGGTTTGGTCACAACTCAATAAAATCTTCATTTTCACCATGGTCAGAAACTGGGGCAGAATTTTGAGGAGGACCCTCAAAATTCCGGAGCAAGTCCAGGCAATTTCATCATATGCAGAATGGTCAAAGAATCGTTACTAAACTGGGGAAATTTTTTGAGGAGGGACCTCAAAATTCTAATGCAAAGAAGTCGCAATGTCTCTAAAGGTGTCACAGTCATTAGTTCATCTAATTTACTTGATAATTTCACACTACTATGTTTTTAAATAACTACATTCATCAAATGCACGCATATTTTCTCAAAAACTTCATTTTTGTGAAACAACCAGATGCTACCATGGTAAATTGAGCAGGATCCTGATACAGAGTAAAGCAAGCAGGCGAAGGCACGAACCAAACTTCCTCGCAAAACTCACGATTCTTCTTTGGATACAGGAACAAGGAATATTCGCAAATGCGTACACACATCAAAATCACTATCTTCATAACGACAAAGCTGCCAAACACAAACACATCTCCAGCTAAGAAATTCTCTGCTATCACTCATTGTCTTTTCTTTCCATGAGGCTAAGAATTACCTCCTCAATTTCATAAGGCTATGCATTGCCTTTCCTTACATGAGACTAAGCATTGTCTCCTATTTTGCATGAGGCTAAGCCTGCCTCCTCTTGCATGAGACTAAGCATTATCTCCTATTTTGCATGAGTCTAAGCCCTGCTTCCTCAACTGCATAAGACTAAGCGTTTCCTTTCCCTGCATGAGACTAAGCATTGTCTCCTATTTTGCATGAGGCTAAGCCCTGCCTCCTCAATTGCATGAGACTAAGCATTGCCTCCTATTTTTCATGAGGCTAAGACCTGCCTCCTCAATTGCATGAGACTAAGCATTGTCTCCTATCTTGCATGAGGCTGAGCCCTGCCTCCTCAACTGCATAAGGATAAGAGTCGCCTTTCCCTGCATGAGACTAAAAACTGTCTCCCAATTGCATAAGACTAAGCATTATTTCCTATTTTGCATAAGGATAAGCCCTTTCTCCTCAACTTAATAAGGCTAAGCTCTGCCTTTTCTTGCATGATACTGAATGATATGCTACTTGAACTCTATCACTATTTTCTACTTTACCCGGGCTAAGCTCTGCCCCCAATATTATACAAGACTAAGATCTGTCTTGTTTTCGCTTCACATATGACCAAGCATCATGTCTCTGCATCTCATGGGCTGAAACATCGCCATCTTGTCCAAAGGTGTCATAGTCTGAAGGTATCATCCTCATAGCCGGAAGACACCATGCCATGGGCTGATGATCTCTCAATATTGCACATCATTATTCAAAGGTGTCACAGTTCAGAGGCACCATTTTCATGGCCCGAGAACATAATTTCATGGCCTGCGAATCCCTCATAACACGATTCATGGCTCAGGACATCATGGTCTAAGGACATCATCCTCATCGTCCAAAGATAACTTTCATGCTCCAAAGGGAATTTGCATCATGTTTAAGCTCTCGCAATAATCCCATATATACTTGCATGCATTGCGTTTAAGTTTTGCAGGTAATCCAGGAGGTAACAGTTCTTTTAACAGGAGCAATCTTCGCTCTGGTTTCCGTTTGATGCTCACATACTGAAATTATTGCAAATGCAACCAACCACCATCCGTTACCCACTTCCACTTGATAATCGTTCAAATGCTCATCCATAACAGTTCTGAGATACATCCATTCACAATTCCATACAGACTCACCCGATATCGTCTCAGCTTGTCTATTCCTATAACAACTCCATCGGCTTAGTTCACCGCTGGATCCAGAACTACACACAGCCTGATTCCCATAAAACCAGGGATATGTAGACAACTCTAAAACCAGAGTTCCGCCACTATTTTTCAAAACATCCCGTTCGGTCAAAATCGATCATCATTTCTTTACCCGACAACTCTTTCGTCATTCCCTGGTAAAGAGGGGCAGCTGTTGATACCCAATTTTTGTCTCATATTTTTAAATGTATATATATACTTTCAAAATAGTATATTTTCATCATCATTTAGTTTATAAACCTATATAAGCATTTTTCATAATTTTCCATGATTTTTAGAAACCCTAAACTAATTTCTTTTTACATTTTGTATTTTATAAATATCCAATAATTATCCTTCAAATTATTTTTATGATGATTTAATCATTAAAACTTATTATTTATACCAACATGTATGTTTTATAATATTTTACTTCATTTTTCATAATTACATTTACATTGTTTTGTCTAATTGCACATATTTGCAATAATAGTCTATATTCATGTATAATTACATTATTTATGCCAAAATGACTTTTTATATTTTTTTTATAATGTTAAGTTATTATTTTCAATCATTTTAGTGTACAAATAATATTTGTGTTATCTATTAATTACTTTTATAAATTATGTTTTGATAAATATTGAGTATTTAAAAATTAGCCCCAATTTCTAAACAATTTCAGACCAAATAAATGGGCCAAAAACCCCAATACCTTAGCCCAATAACCCCAGCCCAAACCAATAACCCCTTAACCCAAAACACGATCGGTAACCGTTACACTTGATCTGCCCCTCTCATTTTTAAATCCTGGCCGTTGATCTCTCAAGATCAACGACCCTTGTTTATTCTCTCCCTTTTAATTAACCTCTCAGAAACCCTAACCCATTATCGCCCTAACCCGCACCCTTACATTCTCTCAACCTCCCCTCCCTCTCTGAAAAACCCTAAAACCGCCTCCCCTTAAATCTTCTCCTACTCCCACCAAATATGGGATTCGATGGCTATTTCTTGCCATATCTGACCTCCTTCGGTACTGGTTGTTCTCTTATGGTATTCCCTAAGTTCTTGCCTAAAAATGGCAAGCAGATCTCTTCCAAAATCGAACCAAAATTGGTTCAAAACCCTGATTTTGAGTATTATTCTGTCTATATTCGTCCTATGCTACTTTGAGTCTGATTATTCATTTATATTGTGTTGATTTTCAATTTCCCTAAAAATCAGGGTTTACAGATCTCTTAAATTGATTGTCAGACCGATTTATATATTTATTTTCCTTTTTTGTTGCTTAAGTCACTCTGCTTCTTTGTTTATTGTTCGATTTTGTCACTATATAACCCCCCCCCCCCCCATTTCTTCATAGACAGACTTCAATCGCTAAATTTTCATCAAAAAACTAAAGCTTTCACTCTGTGTTCATTTACTCTTTTGTTTTGCTTTGGCTCCTGGCCGGCTGAAATCCAAGGCCACCAGATTTCCTATTTTCGACCTTCCTTGGGTGTGAGTACTGCCCTGAGTTCTTTGAAACCCTTGGGAACTTGATGCATCTGGGATTCTGGGTCATATTGTTGTTGCTTTCTTGTTTGTTGAGCAATAACTGGTTAGTTCTCAACCTTCACAATGTTTATTCCATTATGTCCTAATTAGGCTATCTATGTTTTCTGGAATTGCATGACTTGATATAATACCTTGACTCTCTTCATGTGTGATTCTCCCTATAGCATGAACTTCTCTAGCATTGTCTAACGCCTAAACTGTTATTTCTAAAAAATGTCTTTGTATCTAGCTTAGGTAATTTGGATAGTTTGAAGCATGTTTAGCTTAATGTATTGACAATTGCCTATTAACTTTGTAATCCCAGAAGTTTTAAGACTCATTGCCTCTTATAAGCATACCCTGCCCTAATGTGTTAAGTGAAAACTTACCGCATTAACTTGTCTCTTGAGTTCATGCACTTTCTGTATTGATATGTTCATTATGTGATCATTTTGTAATGTCTGTGCACTCTTCTAAACCCGGTTACTTTACAACTATTTTCATTGGTTGTTTCCCTATTCTGAGTCTCTAATTCTTGGCCGGCTAAAAGCCAAGGCCCCTCTAAAGCTTCTCTATTAACCTCCCTAGTGTGAGCACTGCCCGGGGTCCACTTTGAGGCCCTTGTGAACTTTTATACACTAGGGCCTAAGGTTCTTTGCCACTTTCTTCTCGACTGCTCAATTCTGCCCTCTCTATACCTACTGAATAAGCCAATTAGTTTGTGTAAATGACTGTTCCTGGATCCTTTGATCAACTATGGTTGTTGGGTATGATCCAAGTTCTCTTGTGGTTTCTAGACTATGTGAAATCTATGTGGAAACAAAATTGAAGGCCTGGCTGAGCTGGGTACTCTTTGGGCCTGCCTTAGGCCCAATATAGTTATTTGTAACACTTTGTAATTTTATTCAGTATTGAGCCTGTAATAATTCTGTAATAACGATTGGGGTACTAGTAGATTGGGAAAATGGATCTATTCTAATGTTTGCATGAAAGGGTAGAAATCCTTCCTATAGGATCTGAGTGTTCAATTTGTTCAACATGCTATATTTCTATGTGTTTGTGAGATAACATGCCTATAGGATGTAAATAATCTCACCTGCTCACATGTTCATTTCCCACATGTTATTATCTGCCTATTATGCTGCAATGCAGTAGTTATTCGTTCAAATTGCTTCATGTTAGATATCATGCCTATATGATTACATTGAGTAACAAATACCTGCTCTTTACAATATTCACCTAGATATCATGCCAATAAGAATATGATCAAATTAGCTACTATTACTATTATTCCTATTAAATTGCTCGCCTAGAAAGCATGCCTATAGGAATGAGAAGATAATAACTAGTTTTAACTGCCAATTCTTAAAAATCCTTCCTATAGGACCCTGTTGCTCGGCTAAAAAGTATACTAATAAAATCTAACACTTGAAATTGTGAACTACCAACTGTCTCACTGCTTTACTACGCAAACAATTTAGAAAGCATGCTTATAGGATTTGTAATACCTGCAATATGCAAATTCATTGTTCTAAGAAAGCAACACTGCATGTATGTTTAAAATTCAGAATCACCTAGAAGGCATGACTACAGGATTCAAGACTCTATTTCCTATTAATTCTGAAATTGTCACCTGCCTAATATGTAAAACCTATTTGAGTGCATTTGTTGCCTAGTGTGGAGGCTAACTTGAGCCGTTTATTGCCCTTATGTGTAGTTCTACATGTTTTGAATGTCGCTTAGATTTATCATTTTGAGCAACCTAAGCTAAGTCTAGAACCACCCAAAATAGAGGTCCAAATGCCTCCTACGTCATAGGCATGGGACATGTAGTGCACGCATAAGGAACAATTTAGAATCAACTAGTATGCTTTATGTAAAAACTTAGAGATAGTAACCGGGTAGCAGGAGATGATAGTCTGTTCCTGCTGAATAATATGAGTAACACTCCATCTCGAGGGAGTTAGGAAGTATTATTTATGTTGCACAGGGTGATCCTTTAGGTTAAAAAACTTAGGACCCCTCCCCCCATTTATCTTTGAATCAAGTGTTTGTATTTATTCCAAGTCTTTTAATAATAAATTTTCCCAAACTTCTTGCTTTCTTCGTCTTTGTTTGTTAGACTAATTCATATAATTCGAGTTCAGCCGGGACCTACAGTTGTGGACTTCGAAGAGTGCCTAACACCTTCTCCTCGAGGTAATTTTAGCCCTTACCCAATCTTTGGTGGCGCAAACTAGTAAACCCGATTAATATGCATATAGGTGTCCTAACGCACCTTGAACCCGTTAGGTGGAGACTCTCTCTTTTAACACTTCCTTAAAAGAGTTGTCACATGTCAAACCCCGATTTTGCGAGAAAAAGGGGCGCGACAAGTACTACCTCTCCGAATCAAGTGCCATCGTCCTGAATCTTCAAGATTCATACGGAATTCTTGGCTAAGTTGTGATTTTGTTGTCAATTGAGGGTTGGGCCGATTTTTTTTACCTATTCCTATTGGGAATGGGTTCTGCATGTGATTATTTCCTAAATTATATATTGTGATTGGTATTTTCCTTTTTTGTGTTACACGAATCAAGCACTATATAAAACTTTCCCCAATTCCACTGAAATAAACTGAAAATCACGAATATTCTCACACTCTCACTCATTCTAGACTATTCAGAAACTTGGGCTCTTTGCCGGCTGAAAGCCAAGGCCACCTGAATTCGATTGTTTGACCTTTCTCAGTATGCGCACTGTCGGGGGTTCATCTGAGTACACACTGAGATTTTGGGTTCTGCAGGGATCTCTTTGTGCATCAAAAAGCAACTTTTCTCCTTATTGATAAGTTGAACAGAGTTTTCTCCATATTTTCTTAGAGTGTCCATAATCAATATTAGAGTTGCTGAATTTCCTGCACAAAAAATTATAATATCATCGGCATATGATAAGTGATTAATCTTTGGTCCATTTGGTTGCATAGTAAAACCACTGAATTTAGGATTATTGTATAAGTTATTAAGCATCCTAGATAAAATTTTAGCATCAATAATAAAAGAGAGATGGAGATAGAGGGTCTCTCTGTTTTAATCCCCTTTGTGATTTGAAGAAACCGTGTATTTTATCATTTATTACCATTGTATACCACGTATTGGATAAAAGGTTCTAGATAATATGATGTTGTTCTGCAAAGCTCATCCTCCTCATAACCTTTCCAAGGAAATGCCATGATAGTCTATCATAGGGTTTGTTCATGTCTAACTTAATCAGGTTATTACTACCCTTAATAGGTTTTCTATCGTGTATAATCTCTTGCGCAAGAAGAACATATTCCCCAATTGATCTCCCCTTAATGAAGCCGATTTGGTTTTGAGAAATAATTCTAGGGAGTAGCTTAGATAACCTCTCATTCATCACTTTAGAAACTATCTTGGGAAACATTATTAAGGATAATAGGTCTGAATTCTGGAAGTACTAGGGTGCTTCAACTTTTGGAATAAGGATCAAACAAGTATTGGTGAAGAATCTAGGAATTTTCTTTCCATTAAATACCGCTCTCACCGATAGAGTTATATCGTCGCCGATGATCTCCCAAGTTTTCTGAAAGAACATATTATTGAATCCTCAGGGATGGCGGTAGGGTTTATGTCAAAAACAACCCTCTTAACTTCTTTCTATGATGGTTCGGCTAAAACATCTTATTGTCTACTATTGTAACTATATTTGGTATGACATCCATGATACTCATATCAATCTCATTATTGTCTTGGCCGAAGAGTTGTTTGTAGAATTCTACGGCAACTTGCCCAATATTATCATCTCCTTCTATCCATTGGTCGTCAAGCTTAATTCTATGTATATGCAATCTCTTCCTTATGCCTCTGACCACGCTATGAAAAAATTTGGTGTTCTCGTCACCTTCAAGTTGCCCTTTGAGATTGGCTTTCTGTCTCCAAAATGTGTTAACCATCTTGTGATGGATCAATAATTCAGCCCTGGCTTTATTGAGGTTCACTCTATCATCTTGGTTCAAAGAATTCATATATTTAGTCTTGCATTCATCCACCTTGTTTTCCATAAGTTGAATGTTAAGAAAGATATCCCCAATTTTACTTTTAGACCACTCACTAAGGGCTCTACTAGTCTTCTTCATTTTTTGATGAACAATCCAATATATCTTACCAGTAATATCAGCCTCCCATTATTGTTTAACAATATCTCATAAGTCAACTCGATCCACCCAAAAATTTAAGAACTTAAAATATTTGGGGTGATTCCCATCATCCTTTTTGGCGGTGACGAGAATTGGACAATGATCAGAGCATAATCTTGTCAAGTGATGAACCGATTTTTTAGAGAAGTATATATCCCACTCATTATTAGCAACCATTCTATCCAGTATCTTCCATATGATCTCATGTTCATTACAATAAGTGAATGTCTGCCCTGAGTATCCCATATCCATTAAACCACAAGTATTCAGACATTCGATGAAAGGAAGACTTTTACCAAGTCTATATGGAACACCTCCCAGCTTTTTTTCTGCATTAATAATGCTATTGAAATGACCACATATAGTCCACGGCAGGGAAACAATAGTATCAAAATTTCTCATATACTCCCAAAGTTCCTCTCTCAGCAGACTTAGATTTAGCATAGACAATTGAGACAAGAGCAACTTGGTCAGAGTTGTAAGGCCTAAATTTGCATGTTATCATAATACCCAAATCTTATTACTAGATTTTGCAAAACAGCCCTGCATACCCAAAATATTTTAGTAAAAGTCAATAGTAGTTTCTTGCATAAAAGGTTCTTGTATAGCAACTAAAGAGATTTTATGAAGCTTAACCATATAGATTAATCTTTCTGTAGCAACTTCAGATTTCATACCCCTTATATTCCAATTAAGCAACTTAAACATGATTCGGAATATTAAGGGTTTGTGAGTTTCTTTTTTGGCTCCTAGTTATAGGAGATTCCCTAACTTTCCCACCTTTTTTGTTTTTTGATTTATCCCTAGAAGGCATTCCCTTCTTTAAATCAATAATACCAGTTAGACCTTGGCCTTCATCAATATATTTACTCTTTCCTCCAACGATCTAATATGATACTTCAGTTTCTTCATCTGTAGTTTCCTCCCCTGATGACGATTCATCTGTTGTTTCCTCCTCCTCTATACTAGCTGCATCTTCCCACTTATCAGGAGGCTCTATATTTTTTTGAGACTTGTCCGGGTTCTCCTCATTTTTTGTTCTTGTGCCTTCACAATTATTTTGTTCTGTATGACATCATCCTTCCTAAGAGATCAAACTTATTATGAACAACTAATTCTTTCTCTGTAGTATTCTGTTGTGCCTCCCTTTGTTTTTGCATCTTTGCGTTCTTTTGTTTCTGAGTACACCACCGTTTCTCAACTTCTTGTCTTCTTTGATCATCTTGAAATAAGATAACATGGAGCGCTTTAGGATCTTCAATAGGGATAATTGTCCCGCTTCTTTCTATATTAAATCTTTTTTGGATACCTTCATTTTGAACTATTATTTGAGGGGTACTACATGATGCTATATTAGTTTCTTTTCTTTTATCCTCTATAGCCTCCTTTGCTTGGTTCTTGTTTGGTTCTTCTATCCTCATAACATTGGATTTAGTAGTTTTGATGTTCCCGACATTAGGTATATCAACCCCAATTATCTCTCCAGTAGTTTATATGGTTGTTTTGGAGAAGCACTTTTTCCTCTTTTTGGGATGCAGTCCATATATTTGTTCTTTTAAAAATCTCTGCCCTTTGTCGATCTTCTGCTTGTATCTCCTTTGGACTTAGTTGTTGTTTTGTTTGCTTTGTTGGGGGTTTTCAATGTTGTTCTTCAATGTCTCACTTGTTTCGATGTTCTCCTTTTCCAATCTTCTGCATTGGTTGATTGCGTGACATTGTAGTCTACAATGCATACAATATTTAGGCACCCCTTCATACTCAATTTTTCACTCATATCCCTGAAGCGGATTAGTCAATTTCCTTTGACCAACAAACACATGTTTTAATCATGGTTTAGTCAGGTCGATTTCAACACGGACTTTAGAAACATCCATTTCCATAGGAGCTCCAATAGGGCTTATTATTTTTTCACGTAATGCCAAGTATGTAAATGAAATGGGTGTTTCGTCAATACCATACCAGCGTTAGAGGGCTATCTTACTCCGGGGTGAAGTCAGGTCCATATGCTTAACCACATAGGCTGACCGTCAATTTCAATAACATGTCTAAAGTAGCCCGTCTTGAAGTCCTCTTCGTTATAAGCATCGATGAAGACATTCTTATTGTCATAGACTCCAATTTTAATAGAGCTTTTGATTGGATGGTTTCCTTGAATGTAGCTTGTACAATTTCGATTTAGGGTCGTGCTTTCAGAAATCGGCCATTGATAATATATTTGCATTCCTCTGCCATAATACCATAGTAGTCCTCCATATCAAATATGACTGTCGGCATACCTTTATGGGTTGTAATCTCCGCCTCCACAGATTGTCAATGGCGCTGGGACCAGGTGGTGATCCAGCAACTACATTCAGATAGTTAGTTTTGGGTGGGGATATAACCTGGGGTCTCATTGCTTTTCCTGAAGGATCGTGTGGTTATTCCGGCTAAGCTGTAATAGGTCCAGACTCTCTCCATGGGCGGCACGTGGGAAAAGAAAGCAATGTGATTTGGGAATTTTGTTACCATTAGGGGTTTGTTAGAGATAGAGAGAGGATTTGTTCTCTCATGTCCACCGTTCAATATACTCTAACTTCAAATCTTCCCATTTACAGCCGCCTACTTAATACTTTGGAACACTATTAGCATGAGCTCATAACTGTTTGTGTACATTTGTGTCTATGTGAGGAGGCCAACTTGAGTCCTTAATTGTTAACTATGTGCAGTCCTAATTGTTTTGATTGTGCGCCTAGTTTTATCATTTTCGAGCATCCTAAGGAAGTCTAGAGACACCATAGTAGTAGGTCCAAATCCTCCTAGACCACAGGCATGAGACGGGTAAAGCATGTATAGGACATGCTTTAGAACTGAATTAGAACGCTCTTAGGTAAACAACTTCAAGATAGTAATTGGATAGCAGGAGATGATAGCCTATGCCCGCTAAATAATATGAGCAACCCTTACACTTAAGGGAATTATGAAGTATTATTTATGATGAATGGGGTTATTCTTTAGGCTAAAAAACTTATCCGTCCCCCCATATTTATACACTTATTTGTACAAACTTAGATTAAACTAGGACGTATTTTGTAACTAAAATGTTGTATCAATTGTATGTGACTCACTTCTTTCTCTTTAATACTTGTTATAATCGGAAGTTTGGATTTTTTTTCCACAACTTACATGATCACATAGGATAAGTTTAATTCAATAATCCCCACATAGCGTAAAATTCGACTGAGACCCATAATTGTGGACCTCGCAGAGTGCCTAACCCTTTCTCTTTGAGGTAATTTAAGCTCTTACCCAATCTTTGCTAATACGGACTTGAAAATAGAGTTATTCGTGAAAAGGTTCCCTAATGCACCTCAAAATTGTTAGGTGGCGACTCCTCTTTTAATACTCATCTAAAAGGTTGTCATACGTTGAAATCCACTTTCGCGAGAAAATTGGGCGCGGACGTGCATTGACTATTGGCATTTGAACAAGGTTATATTAAGAATAAGTATTTGTTGGCTAGGATTGATGATTTATGTTATCAGTTTTAGGGCGCAAAGGTGTTTTCTAAGATTGACTTGAGATCGGACTATCATCAAACGAAGATTAGGGCATCGGATGGCCCCGAGAAATCTTTTAGGACTAGCTATGGTCATTATGAGTTCATGGTGATGTTATTTGGCTCGACTAATGCTCTAGAAGCCTTCATGGATTTGATTAACCGTGTGTTCAAGCCTTATTTATATTCCTTCGTGATTGTGTTTTATTAATGATATTCTGGTTTACTCTCGTAGTAGAGAAGAGCATGATTAGTTGCGGGTTGTACTTTAGACTATGAAGGATCGTCACCTTTATGAAAAGTTTAGTATGAGTTTTGGTTGCACTCAATTGCATTCTTTGGTACATTATGCCTTGTTATGGTATCAAGGTTGATTCTAAGAAGATTGAGGCAGTTAAGAATTGGACTAGACCTACTTTAGACACAGAGATTTGGAGTTTCTTAGGTTTGGCGGGCTACTATCACTGCTTTCTGGAGGGGTTCTCATCTATCGCAGCCCCGTTGACCAATTTGACTCAGAAGGATGCTCTTTTCAAATGGTCTTATGATTTTGAGGATACCTTTCAGAAGCTCAAGACTTCCTTGACTACAACCCCAATGCTGGTGTTGCCCACATGTTTGGGACCTTATATCATGTATTGTGATGCTTTGCGTATTGGAATTGGCACAATATTGATTCAGGATGGTCAGGTGATTGCCTACGTATCTCGTCAGTTGAAGATCCATGAGAAGAACTATCTCGTGCATGATTTAGAGTTGGAAGTATTGTGCACGCGCTCAAGATTTCGAGGCACTACTTATACGGTATGTCATGTGAGGTCTACACTGATCATCAGAGTCTCAAGAATCTATTCAAGAAAAAGGATATGAATGTGAGGTAGCAGAGATGGTTGGAGTTGTTTAAAGACTATATCATCACTTTATTGTATCACCAGAGGAAGGCTAATGTGGTGGCTGATTCCTTAAGTAGGAAGGCATAGAGCATGGGTAGAAGGATTTTCTTTGGTTCTTGCTTAGGGTTTGAGAGGAACAGTGAGATCTGAGATATATATCACGAGAGGGTTTTTTAAGAGAGTAGGACTGATTTGACTAGAAGAGATAAGGTAACTAAATTTGAATTATAACTAGACTCTAATAACAATTACTTTTGACTGCTGGACTTTTAGAAGTAATTAGACTCTAATTGCTCTAGGATTCCCCCTTGATCCTAGACTTTAACAACAAATAGGAGTGATGATAACATGATTAGAGTGTCTGAGTGTGGTAGTAATTTCAGTTATTAAGTTCCAATGATTTAAGACAAGATGGCACGTACCTGAGTCCAAGAACCAACTCCTTAGCAAATCCTTAGTCATTTCTACAATAAAGCTTCAGCATAGTAAGTTAGCATCATAAGGCATAGTCATCAACTAGACTTTCTAGGCGAGTGTGTGTTCTTAGGACAAGCACGTGACTAAATCAGAAATTTTATACTCAACTATCTAAATCTTATGACTTCTTTTCTATCCAATCATTGGTGTTCAACATAGTTGGAAGTATTGATTAATCCCAATTCTAGTCTGTTTCGTTCAAAGTGGTCCCTACTCAGTGTCTTAGTAAAAATATCAGCAATTTGATCTTCAGTAGTGACGACTCGATAGGTAGTTTTGAGTTCTAGACCGTATTTCCATGTTCCAAGCCTCTATTAACTCCATTTATTATTTCTCAATTTGCGTGTGCAGTCCGTGTCTTTTCCTGGAAAGATTTTTATATGAAAATTTGAAGAAAACATTTTTGGCTTTAAAAATAACTTGAGTTGACTACGGTCAACATTTTGTGTAAACAAATCCAAATTGGTATTGACGATCATGGTGGGTCTGTATCGTATTTTGGACTTGGCTGTATGCCGGAAATTGAATTCGGAAGTCCCTAACTTGATTTGCCGAAAACTAGTAACTTGAAGGTTTAAATATTTCCTAGATTTGGCTGTAGGATGACTTTATGGCAACCGGGTTCAGATTTTGGTTCTGGAACTTGGTATAGGTTGAATTTACTATTTGAAACTTTTCTGCAAAATTTGGTGCAAAACGAAGTTGGTTTGATAGGATTCGGACGCTCAGTTGTGAATTTGGAAGTTCTTGAGTTTCTTTGCAAATTTCATGTATTTTGATGTCTGATTCATAGTTCTAGGTGTCATTTTGGTGTTTTGATCATGCGATCGAGTTCGTATGATGTTATTACACTTGTTTGCATGTTTGGTTTGGATCCTAAGGGGCTCGGGTTAGTTTTGGATAGGCTACAAACCATTTTAACTTAGAAAGCTTTTGGTTTTTCAACTATTGCAGATGTCTGGTGTATTGTGCTTCACGATCGCGAAGGGAAAACTGGGGCTGGGGTGGAGTTCTTCTTCATAAACGATGTGAACTGGTCGGGAACGCGATGTAGTAGAGGACTTACCCTTCTCGAACGCGACCATCCTCATGTGATCGCGGAGGTTTAGGGGATTCTGTGGGGAGGCAGGTAGTACTCTATGGAAACGCGGAAGGTACATCACGAATGCATAGGCCTTTTTGGCTGTTGTGCATCACGATCACATTAGGGGCTTCAAGAACGTGAAACAGTGTTACAAACTTTCTAAAAAGTGGATTTGAGTCATTTTTCACCATTTTCAAGTTTGAGCTCGGTCTAGAGGCGATTGTGAAGAGATTATTCATCCCAACTTCATAGGTATATGATGTGTGGCTAGAATTCATGGTTTAACACATTAGGTGCCTTACATTTTATGTGCGTTAATGAAGAAAATACACTTCGTATGTGCCTAATGGAGTCTATTTCATGTTTAGGTGAATTGGAGATGGAAGTCGAGTTAAATGGATGCATAAACGTCGAAAATACGCTCAAGGGTCGAAAAGGAGTGAACAGGGCTATAGCCGGGCATTTGGGCTGTAAAGCTTGGTCCCTAGTCCGGTCAAATCCGAGTTTTGAAGATTTTAAGTGTTTCCCGGTTTGAATAGAAGTCTCCTACACGTTTATGGTTTGTCCGAAACATATAAATAGACCCAAAAATACAACTTTGAAGGGGGAGATGCCATTAGAGACAAGAGAAGCCTGTGGAATACTACTCAGCAAAGCAAAACATTAATTTTTACATCCTTTATTCATTACTTTGGAGTTTGATTATGCAAGTTATTTTGGAGTTGATTATTATGAGCATGATTAGCTAATTTACTTAATCTAGGGTTTTGGTGGAACCCGTTGAGGGATGAACTCATTGTGATATTAATATAGCTTTGATTGGTTGATTAAACTCTATTTGTTCAACTACGTTCTTGTTGTAGTTGATTGAAGGGCCCTCAATTAGCTGTTCCTATTTATTATGTATCTACTTGAGGTGAGTGCATATTTAGGTAGTTGTTTGAACAACATCACTCCGGAGTATAGACGAAAGTCCTAACCGAGGGTTTAGAAGTTGCATTAGAAATAATGATACTTCGGATGCAATCTAAAGTGAACTGTAATGCAATCTAGCTAGCGTAACTTGAGAGAGTGCGTCTAGTAAATTATCATAATTACTTGAGAGAGATTTATGGTAGATAGAGTGTTCATGATTGATAGAGACAACTAATCAAACTATAAGAAGTATCCGAGAAGGAAGTTCACCGACGGGGGAAACCATAACCTTAGACCTTTATTATAATTGTTTACACCATATGTTAGTTAATCATTAGTTTATTAATTTTTTCAGTAGAAATAGTAAAACATTATCAATTGATTAAGTAAAAGTTGCTTATTTGGAAGGCGTGATTGATACGTAAATTCCCTGTGGGATCGACTCTGGGCGTAATACCCCGGATTATATTTGTAGTGCCCGTTTAGTCTTTCTATAAGACATAGTTGAGCGTGATCAAATTTTGGCTTCGTTGTCAGGGAATTAACGGTGTTATCAATTGGAGTTGGAAGAAATACAAAATTCTGAAATATAGTCAATTTTCTTCAATTTTCATTTATACATTGAAAGTTTAACGTCTGCTAACTTGGTTGTACATGTGCATGCCTGGAAACTCATCGAGAACTGGTGAAGTAGTAGAAGCCTTATCAGAACCCGAGAAAGTTTTTAAGGCCCTAAACCGGGCCAACCGGAAAAGCAAACAACAACCATCAATTGAACAACTTGAACCTGACATGAAAGATCCAAACAACAGGAAAAACAATGGGGATGGTGTGGTAGACCCAGTTGCACAGATAGGGGCAGAGGCTCCTTTATATGACTGGGCACAACCCACAACAGAGAATTTGGCCACTGCGATACTAGTCCCTTAGATACAGGTTGAGTCCTTCCAGATTACAAATAATATGTTGCACTTGCTGCAGAACAAGGGACTATTCTCAAGGCCATACATCGAAGACCCCCAACAGCATTTGAAGAACTTCCTGTCAATTTGCAAAACACAGAGGCAACCAAACGTCACTCAGGAAGCAATAAAAATGTTGTTTTCATTCTCAGTGACTGGAGCTGCCCAGACTTGGCTAAACTCACTCCCCATCAATTCCATTACCACATGGGAGGAGTTAGTTAAGCAGCTCGTGAAGAAGTTTCATCCACCCAACAAGACTGCTCCACAAATTGATGAAATCTTGAGCTTCAGACAGAAACCAGTTGAAACATTGCAGGAGACATGGGAACGATTTAAGGGATTGCTGGTTATCTGTCCACATCATGGTATTCCGGAGCAAATGTTGGGGCAGCATTTTTATATGGGTCTGGCTGATACTATTACGGCAAATGTTGATTCTTCAGCTGGTGGAGCATTCTTGAGCAAACCGTGGAGAGAAAGTCAGATCTTGCTTGATAAAATGGCAAAGAATTCAGGATGGACAACAAGGAATGCACCCATTATTCTTGTAGTTCACTCAGTGCCATTCGATCCATCCAATACTATTGCTGAGAACGTGGCCACCTTGATAACACAAATGAGAATATTAACTAAGAAGGTGGAGGAATCAGGGCAAAAATAACAGGTACACATCGTGGATACAACCAATGGAGGCTTATGCACATCTTGTCTTAGTCAACCATTTGGTAATCAGTGGAATGCAGAATGTGATTACCCTCCTTATCCAGAAAACATGAATTATGTGTCGAATTATGGAAGCCAGAGACAAGGGGGGCAGAACTGGGGTCAGCAAGTTCAACCGTATAGACCACCTCTTCAACAACAGAACAATGGAAATATGGGTGTCATGAGACCACAAGGTAATGCAGCACCATATAAGATGCCACAAGGTTATAACCATCAGAATCAACAACAAGCATACTACCCTCCTCAGCATCAACATGGGGGAAGGCAAGAAGATGGGTTCTCCATGTTAGAAGCTATGATGCAGCAGGTTATTGGGCAAAATGCCAAAATCAGTGAGAGAATAGATGTACATGATGTAGCTATTAAAAATATTAAAGTACAGTTGGGCCAGATATCTATGGCAGTGAACAATCGTCCTTACAGAACTTTACCTGCAGATCATCAGGTAAATCCTACGGACCAGAGCCCAAGGCAGCTAATGGCAGTGACTCTCCGCAATGGCAGGGATTTAGACTTGGAACTGGAGAGAGCTCATGAAATCAGGCAGGCCGAGACACTGGTACCCATGCCGATTGAACTTGATGATTCAACAAACTTGACCAAGGTAACAGTGCAACCTACTGACGGAGAACCCAGTGCACAGAGTGAGACTGAAAAAGAAGTGGAGATAGCCCAGGAGCTGGTAGTTGAGGTGGCGGATGAGAAAGAAAAGTCCCAAATCACTGGGAAAAAGCGACTTCCAGCTCCATTCCCTCAGAGGCTGGCCAAATACCAAAAGGATGAACAATACAATTGGACATGTTAAAGCAAATACAGGTAAATATCCCATTGATTGATGCGTTGAAGGAAATGCATGGTTACGCTAAAATGATGAAGGACTTGATGTCCAGAAAATTTGACTTCCAAGATCTGGCTACTGTCACCCTTACTCAGACTTGTAGTGCGGTGGTGACGCGTCCTATTGCTGAAAAATTGTCTGACCCAGGGAGTTTTACAATTCCTTGTACCATTGGCAACTTAGCTTTCGCCAAAGCTCTATGTGACTTGGGGAAGTTAGTGTTCCCTGCTGATTTTGTGATACTAGATTGTAAAGTGGATGAGGAAATTCCCATAATATTAGGAAGGCCATTCTTGGCCACAGGCAGAGCCCTTATCGATTGTGAGACTGGTGAACTGAAGATGAGGCTCAATGATAAAGAAATCACGTTCAACGTGCAGAAGTCTATGAGGCGACCAAGTGAGTTCGCCAACTGCTCTCTTATTGATGTCGTGAACGTGATCCCGGAAGAATATGATGTGTCATTGACTATTGGGGACCCTTTTACTGAATGTTTGATGGATCTAGATGATATGAACGATGAAGAACTGACAGATTGGGTGGTAGCACTTGATGAAAAAGGGGTATGTCCAAAGGCTCTCGAGTTTGAGTCACTATACTAGAGGAAAGAGAGAGCCCGCCGGCCAGGCCATCTATTGAAGAACCACCTAGGTTAGAACTGAAACCACTGCCACCTTATCTGGTTAATAGGAACAAAGAACCCATGGATCATGACGTACAAGAAGTGCTTCTGGAGAAGGCCATACTGGATTTTGAGGATGTCGATGTGGTAGAAAAGATACTAGAGTTAACCAAGGACATTGATGATACATATTTTGTTGAATCTAGTGTCATTAGTGTTGAGGATGTTGGTACACACTCCAACCATTTTTTCACATTGTTTTTGGATGATGATATGAAAATAGAGTCATCCGAACTACTTGAGGAGCCAAGGAATAAAGAACAAGATGCCTATATTTTGGAATTCTTCTTTCCAGAAAGTCGGGAATACACATCTCATCGAAAGGCTAAGAAGCGCAGATTACTACATTGTTTTATTGGGCCAGGCAGATTTATTCCACCACCCCAGGAGCATGATCATAGAGCAGATTCAAAACATGGGATCCAATTCATAAGTTCAAAGTGGAGGCATAAAGTGATTCAAGCATTTGTACGAAGGAGCATGGAAAAAAAACTAATGGAAAGGATGTCGACGCGACTAGAGCAGGGAGTTTCTTGCACCTTACTTTTATTTCTTGTTTTGTCTATATGTGATGCACTGAGGACATTGCTTTAAGTGTGAGGTGTTGTACATATTTGTTGTGAGTTGTTGTATTTAGTGTGTTAGTAGTTTTAGTTGTTCATGTTAGTAAGTTAGTTTTCTTTTAAGTTTTGTAGATTTTTCTATAGTCTTTTTATTTTAGGTAGAACAAAACAGAATTATTTTTTCCAGAAATATGTGGACTCTTCTCGACGATGGATCTCCTAGACAGTTCTCTTGAGGGAAGTAAGTCTAAAGAAAAATAAAAAGATTTTTGTTTCTGTTTTTGTTTTTGTTTTTGTTTTAGGTAGTGTAGTAATTCCCCCTTGGCTTTTCTTTGGACCACGATTATTTTCCAATGGTTTTTAATTGAACCGGGTGTAGGTAGTTTTTAATTTTTAAGATTAGTAACCACATGGTTGAGGGATTAATTGAAGCAATATCTCGGAACTTTGTGATGCCTTGAGAATAGTAAGTACTTTGGTTGTGACGCTTAGGCACAATTTTTTGACTCCAGGATGAATACCTTAAATCGTGGATTCTTAAATTTGCTTAACTGCTTTGACTGTAGTGTCGTGATAGATCCAATCCTGAGTGAGTTATGTGCCAAGTGTGTGTGAGGTTTGTATGTTATTTGTGCATTGCATTTGATGGCTAGAACTTGCCCCGTGTGTCTGCAAAGCGAAATAGTTGTTTTGTTCAGTCTTTGAAGTGATATAGGCATTTCTTTGTTGAGCCAGCTACCCACCTAATTGTTATGTATCGTAGTTAACCCCGTTGAGCCTATAATCATGTTTCTTTGTCAACCACATTACAAGCCATACCCCTTTATTTGAATCGATCATATATTTGAACCTTGTCACCTCTCGTAAGCACTGAAAATGTGATGAAATATGGAAAATTTAAAGTGTGGGGTGGTAGGTTGGTTTTTTTGAGGGGAATTATTGAAATAAGGAGAAAGGTGCACTGTTTTGAAGAGTAAGAGTCACTTGAAGAAACAAAAAAGAGAAAAAGAAGAAAAATAAAAAAATATAGAAAATAAATAATTGTATTGTTGTGAAAGAAAAATATATATGTGGTGACTCTTAATGTAATTGTGCTTAAAGAAGTATGGGGTAATAACATTGATGTGAAGGTGGAGTTTGGCATAATATAAGTTTGAGGTTGAAAGCTAAAGTATATGTATTAAAGCGCTTGGGGAGGTGTAGTCACTCTTATATCTAAATATATCCTACATGTCCCGAAGCCTACATTACAACCGAATAAAGTTCTACTTTATCCTAGACTGAATGAGCTCGATTAGTAGAGTAGTACACTACGGTCAAGCCTATGGGCATTTTTTGTGGCATATGAATATTATTTCTGAGAGTGAGTGAATTCTTTCTATCTTGAGTTCCTAAGTGTTCTTAAATTTTATTATGTGTGGAACTAACTCTTTGATTTGGTGAGGGCACATGATTCATGAAGGAAAGGTAATGTTGTTGACCTCTATGTTAGAGTAGTGAGTGGATTGTGAATAAAGCATGGTATATGTGAGTCGACTATTGAGGCGAGGATGTCACACCTTTGTGCTTAAACTATTTTAAAAATTCTTGGGATAACGTATTAAGGGATTTGCTTAATAATTTGTGTACATGAGTGTAGTTTGATTGCTCGAGGATGAGCAAATGTTTAAGTGTGGGGTGTTGATGTGTGGCTAGAATTCATGGTTTTACACATTAGATGCCTTACATTTTATGTGCGTTAATGATGAAAATACACTTCGTATGTAGCTAATGGAGTCTATTTCATGTGTAGGTGAATTGGAGATGGAAGACGAGTTAAATGGATGCATAAACGTCGAAAATACGCTCAAGAATCGAAAAGGAGTGAACCGGGCTATAGTCGGGCGTTTGGGTTGTAAAGCCTGGTCATACTAGGCTATAGCTAGGCGTTTGGGCTATTAAGACTGGTAGGACCAGGAGTTTGGGGGCGTTTGAGCCCTACCGACAGGCCTGGCTAGGCTTTATCCAGGTGTTTGGGCCATAAAGCCTGGTCCCTGGTCCGGTCAAATCCGAGTTTTGAAGATTTTAAGTGTTTCCCGGTTTGAATAGAAGTCTCGTACACATTTAGGGTTTTTCCTAAACATATAAATAGAACCAAAACACAACTTTGAAGGGGGAGATGCCATTAGAGACAAGAGAAGCCTGTGGAATACTACTCAGCAAAGCAAAACATTAATTTTTACATCTTTTATTCATTATTTTGTAGTTTAATTATGCAAGTTATTTTGGAGTTGATTATTATGAGCATGATTAGCTAATTTACTTAATCTAGGGTTTTGGTGGAACCCGTTGTGGGATGAACTTATTGTGATATTAATATAGCTTTGATTGGTTGGTTAAACTCTATTTTTTCAACTACGTTCTTGTTGTAGTTGATGGAAGGGCCCTCAATTAGCTGTTCCTATTTATTATGTATCTACTTGAGAGAGAGTGCATATTTAGGTAGTTGTTTGAGCAACATCACTCTCGGAGTATAGACGAAAGTCATAACCGAGGGTTTAGAAGTTGGATTAGAAATAACTATACTTCGGGTGCAATCTAAAGTGAACTGTAATGAAATCTAGCTAGCGTAACTTGAGAGAGTGCGTCTAGTAAATTATCATAATTACTTGAGAGAGATTTATGGTAGATAGAGTGTTCATGATTGATAGAGACAACTAATCAAACTATAAGAAGTATCCGAGAAGGAAGTTCACCAACGGGGGAAACCATAACCTTAGACCTTTATTATAATTGTTTACACCATATTGTTAGTTAATCATTAGTTTATTAATTTTGTCAGTAGAAATAGTAAAACATTGTCAATTGATTAAGTAAAAGTTGCGTATTCTGAAGGCTTGATTGATACGTAAAGTCCATGTGGGATCGACTCTGGGCGTAATACCCCGGATTATATTTGCAGCGCCCGTTTAGTCTTTCTATAAGACATAGTTGAGCATGATCAGTATAACGACCAGGCCGGTCGTTCCGTGAGATTAGCCCCGTTTACCCCATTTCTGCTTTATCGTATGTTTCTTAGCCTATTTATGTTGTGTTGGGTCGGTTGGTTCGGGTTCGGAGTGGTCGTGGTGAGAACTTAGACACTTAGTCTCTTAAATTAGCTTAATAGTTGAAAAATTCAACTGAGAGTTGACTTATTGGTAAACGAACTCGGAATGTGGATTTTGTGGCTTGGATAGCTTCGTTAGGTGATTTGGGACTTAGGAGTGTGTTCGGATGAAGTTTTGATGTCCGGTGTAGAATTAGGCTTGAATTGGCGAAAGTTAGTTTTTGGCGATTTCCGGTCGGCAGGGGAAAATAGGCTATCGAGGTCGGAATGGAATTTTGGACGTTAGAGCAGGTCCGTAATGTCATTTTGGATATGTGTGCAAATTTTCAGGTCAATCGGATGTGTTTTGGCATCATCGGCAAAATTTAGAAATTTCAAAGTTCATAGGCTTGAATTTGATGTGATTTTGGTGTTTTGAAGGCTCGACTAAGTTTGAATGATGTTATGGAATATGTTGGTGGGTTTGGTTGGGGTCCCGGGGGACTCAGGTGTATTTTGGATGCTCAAACGAGCACTTTTGATCTTTGGGAGATTGCTGGTTTTCTGGTGTTTTAGCAGCAGTGGTTTGTTCATTTTCGCGTGAGTTCATCCACGATCGCATAGAGTAAAGTTTGAGGTAGGCAGATTTGTTCTATGCGATCGCGTAATAAGGTTTGCAATCGCATAGGTTGGGAAGCCAGAGCAGTGCGGTCGCGTGTGGTGCATTGCAATCGCATAGGTGTTCTGAGGCACGTGAGAGGGATGGATGTTTGAGCTATGAAAATGCGTGTGTTGTTAGGAGAACGCATAGAGTTGGTTGGACTGTGCATCGCGAACGCGTAGCTGGAGACGCGATCGCACTGAAGGAATATTTAGTGCCTGACAAAATGTTTTAAATAGCCCTTTCTTATGAATTTTAGCCTATTTTCCTCCATTGTTGAACATGTTTGGAGCTCTTTGAGAGGGTTTGAATAGGAAATCGAAGGGAATCACTTGGAGGTAATATTTTCGACTTCATAACTCGATTTTATGTCGTTTTTTAAGTAATTAAACCGGAAATTTGTTGGATTTAAACCCAAAATTGGGGAGGTTAGGTGCATGAGAATTGGAAATTTCTTTTGGTGATTTGAGTGGGAAATTGTGGTCCGATTTTGGTGTTCTTGGTATGTACAGAATCGTGGGAGGATGAGGATTCTAGTGATGTAAATTTTATAAAATTCTGAGATGTGGGACAGGGGCTCGGGTTTGGCCAATTTCGAGAATTGTGCCTAAATGATTGTTTTCGTTTGAGCCTTGTTCATTTAGCGTATATTGATGATGTTAATCTGGTTTTGGTTAGATTCGGAGCAATCGGGAGCTTATTCGAGGGGCAAGCGCATCGCAGATTAGTATTTTGGCCTGGGTGGAGGTAAGTAATGGCTATAAATCTTGTCATGAGGGTATGAAACCCCGGACTTCGTATTCTCTCACTATTTTTTAGAATGGCGCACATGTCGGATGACGAGTATGTGGCGTGCACTGATTTTTTTGTATTGGACATGGTCCTCTCCGTGGCAACTATTGAGTTTCGTATTTTACTCTAAATCATATGTTAAATTGTGTTCTAAAAGTATTGCAATATTTGGGCTATAAGCCATGTTTGGGGCCTCGTGCCAACTTGTTTAGACCCCTTGGGGGATTTTTTACTGTTATTTTCCTCACTATGTTGATTTATGATTTACACTCAGTCATGTTATGTTTAACTGATTTCGAAACTCAGCCTTATTTACACTTTTGAGATATAAAATGATGTTTTGGGTTGAGTACCCCGTTTTTACTGATACGCCCGAGGGGCTTTTGAGAGTTTCTGAGTGAGTGAAGCCGTGGGCCTGATTGTGAGGATATGATATGCCACGAGGTGGCTTGTTATTAGCGCTTGGGCTGAAGGATCCCCTCCGGAGTCTGTACACACCCCCTAGTGAGCGCAGGTACCTACTGAGTGCGAGTGCCGAGTGCCGAGTGCCGAGTGACGAGTGATTGGGAGGCATGAGTGACTGTGAGGTTGCCCGAGGGGCTGATACTGAGTGACTGTGAGGTATGCTGAGTTATGTTCTGCCCGAGGGGCGAGTTATGATTCGTGTTTTGGCCCGAGGGGCTACTTATGACTTATTTCATTTTACACTAAATTCTTCAGGTATTTTTATTTCTGAAATTGTTGGAAAACACATTTTTCAAAGGATTTTTCTGAAGTTGGCTTTTAAGGCATGTTGATTTCATATATATATATATATATGTATATACTGTTAGAAGGAAAGGTTGTGCATATTGTGAACTGATGATTTGATTTTATGTGTTTCTTACTGCTTAGACTTGATTTATTTTCATTACTACTGAGTTGGCGTATTCACATTACTCCATGCACCCCTGTGTGCAGATACAGGTGCTGATACCGAGCGTTAGTCATCCATTTCCGTGCAGAGACGGAGTCGGGATATAGAGGTAGCTGTTCATCATCTCTATTTTCTCTTTCTTATTTAGTACCTAGTTCTTCGTTCCGAGGTTTTGTTTTATAATAGTAGACTTTTTGGCATATTCCTTATATGCTCATGACATGTTGACTCCGGATCTTGGGGATGGTTTTAGACTGTTTAACTTTTTGTTTTGCTTAATGGATTTAGTAATTTTATATACGTTTATGAAAAGTTGAAAATAGAGTTGGGATTTTGGAAAGAAACTGTAAATATGTGATTGTTGGCTAGCCTAGTTCCACGATAGGCGCCATCACGGCCGATTTATGATTTAGGGTCGTGACAAGTTGGTATCAGAGCCTAGGTTACATAGGACTCAATGGTCATGAGCAGGTTTAGTAGAGTCCTACAGATCGGTTCGGAGACGTCTGTACTTATCTTCGAGAGGCTGCAGAACCTTTATGAACAATCTCATTTTTCTTGAATTCTGTCGTGCCATTTTGTTGATTCTGGAAATCTAAACTTCTGTTGTTTCATTCTCTTACAGATGGTGAGGACTCGCGCTACTGATCAGGGTGATCAGCCACCAGCTAGACCAGCGAGAGGTCGAGGCCGCGGTCGAGGCCGTGGTAGAGGTAGGGGCCAGCCCGTGCAGCAGCCAGGGCAGTACCAGTTGATCTCCCTACTATTCAGGATCAGATTCCCGCTGTAGATACTCCAGTGGGACAGGCTCAGGCACCGGCAGTGCCTATTGTTATTCCGGGTCTTCCGGAGACCTTGGCTCAGATCTTGACTGTGTGTACCACCCTTGCTCAGGCAGTTGCTGCTACTTCTCAGGCCGGGGGAGGCAGTCAGACTCCAGTTTCTCGGACACATAAGCAAGTTACTCAGGGCCATCAGACACCGGGGGCAGTTACAACCCAGTCGGTTGCTCCAGTTCGGAACTTCGTGTTCCGTCTATGCCAGAGGACGAGAACCGTAGACTGGAGGGGTTTAGTAGACTTCAGCCTACCACATTCAGTGGTGCTGAGGGAGAGGATGCCCAGGGTTTTCTGGATAATTGTTAGAGGATGCTGTGTACTGCTGGTATTCTGGAGACCAGTGGGGTCTCGTTTACTACTTTTCAGTTTTCTGGTGCTGCTTTCACTTGGTGGGAGTCTTTTAAGAGGTGTAGTCTTGTTGGTTCAGCACCCCTCACCTGGCAACAGTTCTCCCCTATCTTCTTGGAGAAGTATGTACCCCAGTCTCATAGGGAGGAGCAACACAGGAATTTTGAGCAGCTGCGTCAGGGGGAGCTATCAGTGACGCAGTATGAGATGCAGTTTTCGGAGTTGGATCGTCATGCCACCGAGTTGGTCCCTACTGATAGGGAGAGGATTATGAGGTTCGTGGATGGCCTCATTTATCAGCTCCGCCTTTTTATGACTCGGGAGAGAGTATCAGATGCTACCTTCAAGCAAGTTGTTGATATTGCTTGAGATATTGAGTCTGTTTGCCCCCAGGAGCGAGAGGAGAGGGAGGCCGAGAGTCCTCGTGGATCGGGTGGTTCTAGTGGTGTTCCTTCCAGGGTGCAGTTTCAGCATGGTAGAGGCCATTCATTCAGGCCTCCTTAGTCAGTCCACCCAGCCTATAGTGGTGCATCTTCGGGGCATGGTAACCGCGGTTCTCAACCAAGCCGTTCTTCATTCGGTGCCCTTCCAGCCCAGAGTGCAGCTCGAGCACCACCAGTTCAGAGTTCCTCTATGCATGATTCTTCTAGTGGCCATTCTGGTGCCAGGGGTTTCTATCAGTCCCTGCCTCCAGCTCCAGGGAGTTGTTTTGAGTGCGGAGAGTTTGGGCACATGTGGAGGCAGTGTCCCCGTCGTTTTGGTGGTTCTTCTCAGCAGAGGGGCCAGCCCTCGACTTCAACTCCAGTTACTTCACCACCCGCCCAGATAGCCAGGGGTGGTAGTCAATTAGCTAGAGGCCGCCCTAGAGGGGAAGGTCGAGCAGGTGGAGGTCAGGCCCGTATGTATGCGTTTCCAACCAGGACAGATGCTATGGCCTCCGATGCAGTGATCACAGGTATTGTCTCAATCTGTCGCCGAGATGCCTTGGCTTTATTTGACCCTGGTTCTATATATTCCTATGTTTCATCATATTTTGCCCATTTTCTGGATATGCCCCGTGAGTATTTAGTTACGTCTGTTCATGTGTCGACTCCGGTGGGTGATACTATTGTTGTGGACTGTGTGTATCGGTCGTGTGTGATATCTATTGGGGGTCTAGAGACCCGAGTGGACCTACTGTTACTCAACATGATCGATTTTGATGTGATATTGGGCATGGATTGGTTATCTCCGTGTCATGATGTTATCGATTGTCACGCTAAGACCGTGACCTTAGCTATGCCAGGATGTCCGAGGGTTGAGTGGAGAGGTTCTTCTGAGTTTGTGCCTAGCAGGGTGATTTCCTACCTGAAGGCCAAGCGCATGGTTGAGAAGGGGTGTTTATCATATTTGTCTTTTGGGAGGGATGTCAGTGGTGAGACTCCCGCTACTGATTCGGTTCCTGTGGTCCGTGAATTTCCGGACGTGTTTCCTACAGGCCTGCTAGGCATGCCACCTGACAGGGACATTGATTTTGGTATTAACCTGGTGCCAGGCACCCAGCCTATTTCTATTCCACCTTATCGTATGGCACGAACATAGCTAAAGGAATTAAAGAAGAAGCTTCAGGAACTCCTAGATAAGGGGTTCATTCGGCCTAGTGTGTCACCTTGGGGTGCACCGGTGTTATTGTTAAAGAAGAAGGATGGATCTATGCGTATGTGTATTGATTATCGGCAGCTGAACAAGGTTACGGTGAAGAACTGGTATCCTTGCCTCGTATAGATGACTTGTTTGATCAGTTGAAGGGTGCCAGGGTATTTTCCAAGATTGACTTGCGTTCCGGCTATCATCAGTTGAAGATTCGGCGGCCAGACATTCCGAAGACTGCTTTCAGGACTAGATATGGTCATTATGAATTTCTGGTTATGTTGTTTGGGCTTAACAGTGCCCAGCAGCCTTTATGCACTTGATACACAGTGTATTCCGGGCTTATCTGGATTCTTTCGTCATCGTGTTTATTGATGATATCTTGGTGTATTCCCAATCTCGGGAGGATCATAAGCATCATTTGAGAGTTGTGCTTCAGACCTTGAGGGAGAAGAGATTGTATGCAAAATTTTTGAAGTGTGAGTTCTGGCTTGATTCAGTAGCGTTCTTGGGGCACGTGGTGTCCAGTGAGGGTATTCAGGTTGATGCGAAGAAGATAGAGGCGGTGCAGAGTAAGCCTAGACCGTCACCAGTTACCGAGATTCGTAGTTTCCTTGGTTTGGAAGGGTACTATCGCCGTTTCGTAGAGGGATTTTCATCTATTACAGCACCTATGACCAGGCTGGCCCAGAAGGGTGCTCAGTTCAGGTGGACTGAGGAGTGTGAGGAGAGCTTTCAGAAGCTCAAGACAGCTTTGACAACAGCTCCGGTATTGATTTTGCCTACAGGTTCAGGTTCTTATACAGTTTACAGTGACGCCTCGAGAGTTGGCCTTAGAGCAGTTTTGATGCAGGATGGTAGGGTGATTTCCTACGCGTCCAGAAAGTTGAAGGTGCACGAGAATAATTATGCAGTGCACGATCTTGAGCTAGCAGCTATTGTCCACGCCGTGAAGATTTGGCATCATTATTTGTATGGAGTGCATTGTGAGATTTTCACTGATCACCGTAGTTTGTAGAATCTGCTCAAGCAGAAGTATCTGAATTTGTGTTAGAGGAGGTGGTCGGAGCTTCTCAAAGATTATGACCTCACTATTTTATATCATCCGGGGAAGGCCAATGTAGTGGCCGATGCCCTCAGTCGCAGAGCAGAGAGTTTGGGGAGTCTAGCCTACCTTCAAGTAGCAGAGCGGCCATTAGCACTTGATGTTCAGGCTTTAGCGGGTCAGTTGGTGAGACTGGATCTATCAAATTCCCTGCGGGTATTGGCTTGTGTAGCCTCCATGTCTTCTCTTTATGATCAGATCAGAGCACGCCAATATGATGATCCACACTTGCTCGTTCTTCAGGACAGGGTCCATCACGGTGATGCCAGGGATGTGGTTATCGGTGATGATGGGATCATGACGATGCATGGCCGGATTTGCGTGCCCAATGTGGATGGACTTCGATATTTGATTCTAGCTGAGGCCCATAGTTCGTGGTATTCCATCCATCCGGGTGCCGCAAAGATGTATCAGGATCTGAGACAACATTATTGGTGGAGGCGGATGAAGAGGGATATTGTTGAGTTCGTGCCTCGGTGTCTCAACTGTCAGCATGTCAAGTATGAGCACCAGAGACCAGGTGAATTGCTTGCGAATCACCATGGACTTTGTAGTTGGACTCCCACGAACTTCGAGGAGGTTTGATGCTATATGGGTTATTGTGGATCGGCTGACCAAGTCCGCGCACTTCATTTCTATTGGTGCTACTTATTCTTCGGAGCGGTTAGCTGAAATTTATATCAGGGAGATTGTCCGATTGCATGGGGTTCCAGTTTCTATCATTTCTGACAGAGGTATTCAGTTCACATCCCAATTTTAGAGGGCCGTGCAGAGGGAGTTAGGTACTCAGGTCTAGTTGAGCACATCGTTTCATCCTCAGACCGACGGGTAGTTGGAGCGTACTATTCAGATTTTGGAGGATATGTTGCGTGCCTGTGTCATTGATTTTGGGGGTTCATGGGACCAATTTCTGCCACTCGCGGAGTTTGCATATAATAATAGTTATCAGTCGATTATCCAGATGGCTCCGTATGAGGATTTATATGGTAGGAGGTGCAGATATCCGGTTGGTTGGTTCGAGCCGGGCGGGGCTAGGCTATTGGGCACAGACTTGGTTCAGGATGCGTTGGGTAAGGTGAAGTTAATACAGGAGCGGCTTTGCACGACGCAGTCTAGGGAGAAAGATGAGGTCAAAGGATATAGCTTCAGTGGAGAGGACAACCGGTGGAGGATGCCACCTGGGAGATCGAGCGGAGATACAGAGCATATATCCTCACTTATTCGAGACTCCAGGTATGTTTCTAGACCCGTTCGAGGACGAACATTTGTTTAAGAGGGGGAGGATGTAACGACCCGGCCGGTCGTTCCGTGAGATTAGCCCTGTTTCCCCAGTTTCTTCTTTATCGTATGTTGCTTAGACTATTTAGTTGTGTTGGGTCGGTTGGTTCGGGTTTGGATTGGTCGTGGTGAGAACTGAGACACTTAGTCTCTTAAATTAGCTTAATAGTTGAAAAAGTCAACTGGGAGTTGACTTATTGGTAAACGACCTCAGAATGTGGATTTTGTGGCTCGGATAGCTTCGTTAGGTGATTTGGGACTTAGGAGTGTGTTCTGAATGAAGTTTTTATTTGGTGTAGAATTAGGCTTGAATTGGCGAAAGTTAGTTTTTGGCGATTTCCGGTCGGCAGGGGGAAATAGGATATCGAGGTCGGAATGGAATTTTGGAAGTTAGAGTAGGCTCTTAATGTCATTTTGGATATGTGTGCAAATTTTCAGGTCAATCGGATGTGTTTTGGTTGGTTTCAACATCATTGGCGAAATTTAGAAATTTCAAAGTTCATAGGCTTGAATTTGATGTGATTTTGGTGTTTTTGCATTGGTTTTGGTGTTTCGAAGGCTTGACTAAGTTTGAATGATGTTATGGGATATGTTGGTAGGTTTGGTTGTTGTCCCGGGGGCCTCAGGTGTATTTCGGATGCTCAAACGGGCACTTTTGGTCTTTGGGAGATTGCTGATTTTCTGGTGTTTTAGCAGCACTGGTTTGTTCATTGCGATCACGTGAGTTCATTCGCGATCGCGTAGAGTAAAGTTTGAGGTAGGCAGATTTTTTCTATGCGATCGCGTAATAAGGTTTGTGATCGCATAGGTTGGGCAGCCAGAGCAGTGCGGTCGCGTGTGGTGCATTGCAATCGCATAGGTGTTCTGAGACGCGTGAGAGGGATGGATGTTTGAGCTATGCAAATGCGTGTGTTGGTATGCGAACACATAGAGTGGGTTGGACTGTGCATCGCGAACGTGTAGCTGGAGCGCGATCTCACTGAAGGAATATTTAGTGCTGGGCAGAATGTTTTAAATAGCCATTTCTTACAAATTGTAGTCTATTTTCCTCCATTGTTGAGCGAGTTTGGAGCTCTTTGAGAGGGTTTGAAGTAGAAATCGAAGGGAATCACTTGGAGGTAAGATTTTCGACTTCATAACTCGATTCTATGTCGTTTTCTAAGTAATTAAACCGGAAATTTGTTGGATTTAAACCCAAAATTGGGGAGGCTAGGTGCATGAGAATTGGAAATTTCTTTTGATGATTTGAGTGGGAAATTGTGGTCCGACTTTGATGTTTTTGGTATGTATAGAATTGTGGGAGGATGAGGATTCTAGTGATGTAAATTTTATAGAATTCTGAGACGCGGGCCCTGGGCTCGGGTCTGGCCAATTTCGAGAATTGTGCCTAAAATTGATAGTTTTCATTTGAGCCTTGTTCATTTAGCGTATATTGATGATGTTAATCTGGTTTTGGTTAGATTCGGAGCAATCGGGAGCCGATTTGAGGGTCAAGAGCAACGCGGATTAGTATTTTGGCCGGGGTGAGGTAAGTAATGGCTATAAATCTTGTCCTGAGGGTATGAAACCCCGGACTTCGTATTCTCTCACTATTTTTTAGAATGGCGCAGTATTTTGGCCCGGGTGGAGGTAAGTAATGGCTACAAAAATTGTTCTGAGGGTATCAAACCCCGGACTTCGTATTCTCTCACTATTTTTTAGAATGGCGCACATGTCGGATGACGAGTATGTGGCGTGCACGGATTTTTTTTGGATTGGAATTGGTCCTCTCCGCGGCAACTATTGAGTTGCGTATTTTACTCTAAATCATATGTTAAATTGTGTTCTAAAACTATTTATATATTTGGGCTATAATCCATGTTTGGGGCCTCGTGCCGAGTTGTTTAGACCCCTTAGGGGCTTTTTTACTGCTATTTTCCTCACTGTGTTGATTTATTATTTACACTCAGTCATGTTATGTATAACTGATTTCGAAACTCAGCCTTATTTACACTATTTTGAGATATAAAATGATGTTTTGGGTCGAGTACCCCGTTTTTACTGATACGCCCGAGGGGCTTTTGAGAGTTTCTGAGTGAGTGAAGCCATGGGCTTGATTGTGAAGATATGATATGCCACGAGGTGGCTTGATATTCGCGCTTGGGCTGAAGGATCCCTTCCGGAGTCAGTATACACCCCCAGTGAGCGCAAGTACCTACTGTGTGTCGAGTGACGAGTGATTGGGAGGCATTAGTGACTGTGAGGTTGCCCGAGGGGCTGATACTGAGTGACTGTGAGGTATGCTGAGTGATGTCCTGCCCGAGGGGCGAGTTATGATTCATGTTTTGGCCCGAGGGGCTACTTATGACTTATTTCATTTTACACTAAATTCTTCAGGTATTTTTATTTCAGAAATTGTTGGAAAACACTTTTTTCAAAGGATTTTTCTGAAGTTGGCTTTTAAGGCATGTTGATTTTATATATATATATATATATATATATGTATATATTGTTGGAAAGAAAGGTTGTGCATATTGTGAACTGATGATTTGATTTTATGTGTTTCTTACTGCTTAGACTTGATTTATTTTCATTATTACTGAGTTGGCGTACTCACATTACACCCTGCACCCCTGTGTGCAGATACAGGTGCTAATACCGAGCGTTAGTCATCCATTTCCATGCGGAGCCGGGGTCGGGATATAGAGGTAGTTGTTCAGAGTCCGCAACATCTCTGTTTTCCCTTTCTTATTTTGTACTTAGTTCTTCGTTCCGAGGTTTTGTATTATAATAGTAGACTTTTTGGCATATTCCTTAGATGCTCATGACATGTTGACTTCGAATCTTGGGGATGGTTTTAGACTGTTTAACTATTTATTTTTCTTAATGGATTCAGTAATTTTATATACGTTTATGAAATGTTGAAAATAGAGTTGGGATTTTGGAAAGAAACTGTAAATATGTGATTGTTGGCTAGCCTAGTTCCATGATAGGCGCCATCACGACCGGTTTAGGATTTGGGGTCGTGAAAATGGGTTAGTAGATTTTAACTTGTTTCCATACATTTCCATAAACACACATTGATAGTTAACCTTTAATCTATGCTTTTTCATGGTAGAAATTAGGGATATAGGTAGAAATTACGGATTTTGAGAAATTGAGATTTAGACCTCAAATTGAGGTCGGATTTTGAACTAATCACATAACCAGGCTCGGGGGTGATAATTGGGATTTGACCAAGCGAGCCTGGGGTGACTTTTGTTGACTTTTCCCAAAATCATGAAAGACTGGAACTTTTTTACTCGTGGGTAGTTTTTAAAGCCTATTTTGAATTATTTGAACTATATTTAGTCAGATTTGATTAGTTTGGAGGCTAATTCTAGAGGAAAATCCGCGGTTGAGCATTGATTTGGTTGAAGAGTGAGGTAAGTGTCGTGGTTAACCTTGACATGAGGGACTAGGACTTGTTGGTTTATTTGCTACGTAAATTATGTGTGGGAATGACGTATATGTGAGGTGGTTTCTATTGTCTTAAAGCATGCGGGTGGGAATTATTCCTTTGTTCTAAGTTCTTTATTTGACTTTATTTCTCCATTCTTATGTAAGATTATTACTTTTAATTATTTGTATCATATTTATTGTTTATTTTGAAGATGTTGGAATTTTCGGAAGTTGAGTTTGATATTCTAGCACTATAATTGAAGTAAAATTGTTTCCCGCCTTGTATTTATTATTTGGATTTGTATTGTTGATTTGGCGAGGAAGAGTGAAAACCACGAAGAGTGTTGTCGTGCCTTATTTGTATTCATTATCATATATTGAGAGATGTTAAGAGTAAAAGCACGAAGGGTGATGCCGTGCCGGTGAGTAAAAGCACGAATGGTGATGCCGTGTCATTTCATTTATGATATTACATGGTGAGGACGAGAGTAAAAGCACAAAGGGTGATGCCGTGCCATTTTCATTTAATTGCCTTATTTCATTTTCAGTTTTGGTGATATACTTGGTTATATTGTTTCTTATTTCAGAAGATGCTATTTTGTAATTTCGTACTTGCCGTTTTTATGATATTAACCATTTCGCATGTCCCCTCCCAATTAATATTTTATCGTTCTTCTTATTATTTTCCTACTTAATATATATATATATATATATATATATATATATATATATATATATAGGATTTTTACGTAGGCATCTTTTCATAGCCTCGTAACTACCTCGTCAAGGTTAGGCTCGACACTTACTAAGTATGGGTCAATTGTACTCATGCTACACTTGGGTACTTCTTGTGTAAATACTGTTTTTGTCCCAGCAGTGCTTATATGTGTGTCTGCTCGAATCACATTGCTTCGGAGACTCGAGGTAGATCTGTTGTCATTCGCAGACCTTGAAGTCCCATTCCATTCCTATCTTTACTATTTATCTCATTGGAACATTTGTATTTATTTCAAACTATACTTGTAGACTTCTAGTTTCTCATGTACTTGTGACACTAGACTCTGGGGTTGAGTTAGATCACATTATGATATGGGTTTATTTCATGTATTTCAGCTTTAATCTTCGTTAATAATTGTTATTATTCTGTTTTGAACTATTTAATTATTAAATTATTTAACTAATGTTTGCTTGCATAACAAGTGGACGTTAGGTTCCATCACGACCCCGAGGTTGGGATTCCGGTTCGTGACAAGTTAGTATCAAAGACTAAGTTGCTTAGGTCTCACGAGTGATGAGAATGTTTAGTAGAGTCTGGAGGATCGGTAAGGAGAAGTCTGTACTTATCTTCTAGAGGCTATGGAGTTTTAGGAAAATTTAACTTCTTCCTTTCCCTATCGCGTGATTTTATTCTATCATTTTTGTTTGAATCATTCCATTCTTGTTCTCTTGCAGATGGTGAGAACACGCACAAAATCTATAGCCGGGCAGGAGCCGGAGCCGGAGGCCCCTGTTGTAGCCACTACCAGGGGTAGAAGCCGAGGCTGAGGTTGAGCCAAAGGACGAGGCAGAGGTAGAGCTCAGCGTAGAGTTCGTGTAGCAGCACCTAGTGTGGAGCCTCATATTGATTGTGAGGAGGAGATCCCAGATCAGACTGCACCAGTCGGACCCCCTCAGGTCTCGGAGGGATTTAATGCCACTATTATGCTTCAGGACGATCTAGTCCTCTTTGTGGGACTTATGGAGAGTGTGGCCAAACCCGTTGTATTTCCGGAGGCACCAACTGTCGCTTAGGCTGGAGGAAGAGCATAGATTATTGCTACTCACATTATGGAGCAGATGGCTCACTTATATCAGACTCTAGAAAGTCCAGCCATTTGGGTAGTTCGGCATGTTATTGTTACACAGACCGAGGAGAGGCCTGCGATGTCTTCTGAGGGATTGATAATGATGGATAAGTTCACAAAGATCTTCCCTATTCACTTCATTGGTGCACCTTCTGAGGACCCACTTGATTATTTGGACCATTGCTAGCAGGTACTGAGAAACATAAGTATTGTTGAGTCCAACGGAGTAGACTTTGCAGTGTTTCAGATGACCGGTTTGGCCAAGAGATTATGGAAGGATCATGTACGGGGCAGAACAACTAGTTCACCGTCACACGCTTGCGATCAATTTTCACAGTTGTTTTTGGAGAGGTTTATTCCTTTGACTTTGAGAGAGGAGTACCGCTGGCAGTTTGAGCGCCTTCAGCGGGGTAGCATGACTGTTACCCAGTGTGAGACCCGATTTGTGGACCTAACTCGCCATGGAGTTACCTTACTCCCTACTGAGAGGGAGAAAGTAAGGAGATTCATTGATGGACTTGATTTCAGTATTAGGCTATAGATGGCGGAGGAGACCGGATATGATATTTCTTTCTAAAGGGTTGTAGAGATTTCTAGACGGATCGAGATGGTTCGTGGTCAGGATAGGGGGCGCTATCTAAGAAGAGGCCTCTTCGTTTTGGTGGTTTCAATGGTGCCTCATCTGGAGGCAGAGGTTCATTTGGTAGATGCTATCCTCCCAGGCCTATACAGTCAGCGCTTCAGGCATCACACGGTACTTAGGATAGTCATGGTTCTTATGAGTCTCATCCAGAGCCGTTAGCCTACATCGCACCATCAGCTCCTATTAGTGCACCTCCGATTCAAAGTTATCGGGGTGTTTATCAAGGTCGATAAGTCCAATTCTAGGGTCAACCGTTACAATAGATGAGGTCTTGTTATACTTGTGGAGATCCAAGGCACGTTGCGAGATTTTTCCCTAGGTAAGAGGGAGGCATGCCACAATAGGGTTCTCGTGCCATGGTTCTAGCATCGGTTGCTTCACCGCCCGCTCAACCAGATAGAGGCGGGGGTCAGGCTACTAAAGTTGGAGGTCAGGCCATTAGAGGTGGAGGCCATTAGAGGTGGAGGCCAGCAAGCTAGAGGTCATTCGAGAGGCGGAGGTCAAAGTGGTTGGGCCCAACTCTATTTTTATAGGTTTCCAACTAGACTTGAGGCATAGACATATAACACAATCATCATATGTATTGTTCCAGTTGCCCATAGAGATGCTTCATTTCTATTTTATCTGGGCTCTACTTATTCCTATGTGTCATCCTATTTTGCTTCATATCTAGTTATGCCTCGTGATTCTTTGAGTGCTCATGTATATGTGTCCACAGCTGTGGGAGATTTCATTGTTGTAGATCGTGTTTATCGCTCGTTTGTGGTTTCTATCGGAATCCTTGAGACTAGTGTAGATCTCCAACTTCTTATCGTGGACTTTGATGTTATCTTGGGCATGGATTAGCTGTCACCTTATCACGCTATATTGGGTTGTCATGCCAAGAGGGTGACCTTATCCATGCCGGAGTTGCCTTGATTAGAGTGGAGAGGGACTCCTGGCCATTCTACTAGAAGGGTTATTTCTTATGTGAAGGCTCATCATATGGTCGAGAAAGGATGTCTATTATATTTGGCCTATATTCATTATTCTAGTGTAGAGGTTCCTTCCATGGATTCAATACCAGTTGTGCATGAGTTTCTAGACGTATTTCCTGTAGATTTGCTGGGGATGCCACCCCACGGAGATATCGACTTTTGGATTGACTAGTCTCCAGGAACTCAACCCATTTCTATTCCACCATACCATATAGCCCCAGCTAAGTTCAAGGAACTGAAGGAGCAGTTACAAGATTTGCTTGATAAAGGATTCATTAGACCTAGTATCTCACCCTGGGACGCACCAGTGTTGTTCGTGAAGAAGATGTCGCGTCCCTTTTTCTTGCGACATCGGGCTTTGACGTGTGACAACTCTTTTAAGGAAGAGGTTAAAATAGAAGAGTCACCACCTAACAATTTTTAAGGCGTGTTAGGGCACCTATTATGCAAATAACTCTATTTTAACTAGTCAGTGCCAATAGTAGATCGGGTAAAGGGCTCAAATTACCTCAAAGAGAAGGTTTTAGGCACTCTTCGAGGTCCACAACTACGGGTCCCGGCCGAGATTAAGACTATGTGGATTAGGCTAGTGATCAAATATACAAAAAGAAACATAAAAGTCGAAGAGTTTCATTATAACACAATGAGAATTGGTAAAAGTCTTAAGGACTACAAGGATACAACTATAAATGTCTATATTAAATGACAAGTGTACAGAAGAAAAGGGGGGAGTGCTAAGTTTTTTAGCCTAAAGGATCACCTCGTGCAATATAATAATACTTCGCAACTCCCTTTAAGTAGGAGTTTCTCATATTATTTAGTGGTCACAGACTATCATCTCCTGCTACCCGATTACTATGTTGAAGTTGTTTACCTAAAGCGTTCTAATTTAGTTCTAAGTCGCGTCCTATGTGTGCACTACTCGTCCCATGCCTATGGTCCAGGAGGCTTTGGACCTACTATTTGGGTGGTTCTAGAGTTTACTTAGGTTTCTCAAAAATGATAAAAAAAACTAAGCAACATTCAAAACAGGTAATACTTTAGGTAAAGACAATTAAAGGCTCAAGTTAGCCTCCACACATAAGCAACAGATGCACGCGGGCAGTTTAAGCAACATAGATTTTAGAATCAGAATTTAAAGTCCTATAGTCATGGTTTCTAGGTGATTCTGGATTTCAAGTGCCATACAGGCAGTGCTGCTATTGTAGAACAACAAATTTGCAGATTCTAGGTATTACAAACCCTATAGGCATGATCTTTAAATTGTTTGTGCAATGAGGCAATAAAACCGTTTGAAAGCACAAAATTAACCGCGTTTGATTTTATAGACATACTTTCTAGGCGATTAATAGTATCCTATAGGAAGGATTTCTAAGAGTTGGTATTTAGACTTGATTTTATCATACTTATTCGTATAGACATGTTATCTAGGTGGTAGTGTAATAGAAATAGCAATAACAAAAGCTAATTAATCAATTACGGTCCTATATACATGATATCTAGATGAATATTAATAGGAGCCGGTCTCTATCACTTAACGCGATCCTATAGGCATGATATCTAACACATGGAAATAGAGCAAATTGAGCAAATAACTAATGATGTTGCAATACAATAGGCCGCTAAAAATGTATAGGAGTACAGCATGTAACAAGTGAAATATTCAGGTCTTATAGGCATGTTATCTAACGAACACATAAAAATAAAGCGTGTTGAGCAAAACAAAACACTTAGATCCTATATGCATGTTTCTACCCTTTCACGCAAGCAATAGAATATACCCGCTTCCCCAATTTTAATAACACCCAAATTGTTTGTTTACAAATTATTACAAGCCCAAGAATAAATGAAAACAAGCCTCAGTATTACAACATTGAAATATCTGCAGCCCCCACAAGTAGAGCAGGCCCAAGAGGAGATAACCCAGGACTGCCTGTGCCTTCAATAGGCTCACTCTTTATACAAATAGCAGACACAGATCCAGGTTCACCCCAAGCATCAGAGTATGTCAACTAAAAGGTTCAAGCCAATACTTGGACCCATACTAGGCCCAAATGGAGGACTCATGTACCCAGTTGTTGCAAACTTAACCAAACAAATGACGAACTACTCTCAAATCCACACACTTAATTCTTAAAGATATAATTAACAACAAATCTAACCAGGACATATATGTTATATTAGATGAAATATTTGCAAGAGCACAAGAGATACATAAGGTGATTCATACTATGTTCAAAATAACAGGATCGCACAACTACTTCAAATAGAGTTTAAAAGCAAAACATAGTTCAGAATTAGCTTGAAAGACTTCAGACAATTCACAAAAGAATCTAGCAGAGTCATAAATAGGAACAAGGGGATGAAGTCTTCACATGACAGTTTTAGCATGAGATCTCAATGGGAATGTGGTCACAAACCTCATAACAACATGCTTAGTATGCACATATCGCACATTTGAACATGGGACATAACACATTGAGTACTTGTCATAACACGATGGCTTAAAACAACACTAGAACTCATGGTCAGGCAAATACTTAACATGGGAGCATGTTAAGGTTTAGTCACAATTGAATTTCAGAAGTGAGACAAACATGCACCAAATCCAGCAATATTTGACCACAAATAAGGGAAAGACTAGTTGTAAAGCTTATGCTAAAGGTTCACTAGTACTAAAGGATACAGAGTTGACGAGGGAAACACAAATTGCATGAGAACAGGTCGTAATGGATAGTAGAACCCCAAATGGTAACCTGTAGGCATAAGTGACTTATCAGAATACTTCCCAAGCTATCCAACAATCCATAATAAGACGGAGAGGCAAATTAGGGTTAGAATCAAGTATCAACATAGCACAGCAAAACCTAAATGAGTTTAGGAGAATCTTATATGCAAGCACATGTGATAAATACATGTCACACTTAAGGTTTAAGAAAGTTTTGATGTTAGGAATATAAGGCTACAGATTAAACTTCAAAAGCAAGGAGGATCGTAAACATAGTATCATATTGGTTCATTGAAATCTAAGAAACACAAGTATACAGAGTATGAACATAGGCAACAAATGAAATTGCGAGAGCCAAAGATACTCACCAGTCACAAGTTAACAATCAAGCAAATGAGAAGAGAAAATACCAGAAGTAGTTCAACCAACATTAGCGAAGAGCAGCAGAACCCCAAAATCTCAGTACGTCAGAGTTCCCAAGGGTATCGAATGAACCTGGGGCAGTGCTCGCAATGAGACAGAACACAGTCGAATAATAGAATTTTGATGGCCTTGGATTTCAGCCGGCCAAGAGCCAAAACTTAGAACAAAAGAATGAGAGAATAAGAGAGCAATAACTTTTAAAATTAGTGAATCCGGTGATAAAAGTCTGTCCAAAAGGGAAATCTAGGAGGGGTTTATATAATGGTAGAAATTGAACAAACAAACATGGTAAACATTCAATAAAACACAAATAAGAAAAGAAAATATCACATGAAATCAACAATAGGACCGGTAAAGGAGAAATCAAAATTTCAAATGCTAGTTGAGTCCAATGGTCATGAATCTGTTGGAAATGTAAGAATCGTTCATTGTAGAGTATATATAAATGAAACATCGACCAAATCTTCAAGAATTAAAGCCAAATTAGGCCCGTCTTGAAAGGTGGCATTTACAAAAGTTAGGTAAATACTACGTAACACCATGAACACGTGAGTAGTAGCAGAATAAGGCAAGAGAATCACGAAAGGATTCCATATTGGGGCTGGATTCAGAGAGGATTTAGAGATACGACGGCTAGGGTTTGTAGAAGATGAGAGAATAGACGAGGGAAATTGGCCGACGATCTTTAGGAAAATGGGGATTAGGGTTAGAGGGGGGAATATATGGAGGGGGATTGGTTTATTAGGGGCCATTGATCATTTAAGATCAATGGCCAAGATAGAAAGGGGATCGGGGCGGGTCGTGCAGGCAGGTATTGGGTGGTGGGTTGCTGCTATTGGGCTAGGAATTATTGGGCTGGGATTTTAGGGTGTGGGTTGGCGAATTGGGGTCGAAATTTGGCATGTTTTTGGCCAGATTTTAAATATAAGAAATTAAAGAAAAAATAATTTAATAAAATAGCTAAAACAAATATAAAAATACTATTAATAAAACTTAGTATTTAAAAATAATAGCTAAAGATCGTAAAAAAATTTTGACCCTGAATAAAATGATAAAGGCAATAGATTGTAAAAATATAGGCTATTATTGCAAGATTGTGTAAATGGTCCAAAAAAATACTAATGTAATTATATGTAATGAAGTAAAAAAACTATTTGAAGAATATATATGGATACATATAATAAATTTGGATGACTAAGTCATAAGAAAATAATTTAAAGGAATAATTAGTAAATATTCAAGTAATTTAAATGCAAGAAAATTAATTTTAAAACTCTAAAAATTATGGAAAATTATGAAAAATGCTTGTATAAATCTTGTAATTAAATAATGATGCAACATGACATTTTGAAAGTATATATACTATTTAAAAAAGTGTGGGGGCAAAATCGGGTATCAACAGTTCTTCCTCTTTACCCGAAAATGATGAAAGAGTTGTCGGGTAAAGAAAATGATGACCAATTTTGGCCGAATTGAGTGGGACGCCTAACCCTGGTTCCTGAGTTGCCTACATATCCCTGGTGTAATGGGAATCAGGTCGCGTGTAGTTCTGGATCCAACAACGAACGAATTTGATGGAGTTGTTATAGGAGTGTTTGTACGTTTCGAAAAATATCTTTTGGTAGGATAGTATCGTAAGCGGAGTCATGAATGCGAAATGAACGTTGCGGGTGTATCATGAGGCATATATCTAAATGTTCATAGAGTGAAGGGTAGGAAATATCAGTTACGCCTGAGGTAGTCAAAGGATGTGAACGTTGTGGAGAGAAATCGGAGGGAAGATTGCTCCTGTTTGCAGAACAATTACCTTCCAAGTTACCTGCAAACTCAAAACATGGTGCACGCGAACATATATAGGTTATTTAAACATGATTCAGATTCCCTTCGGACCATGAAGGTTGTCTTTGGATTATGAGGATGATGTCCCTAGACCATGACGTCCTGGGACATGAAGCGTATAATAAGGGATTCACAGGCCATGAAATGGTGTCCTCGGGGCATGAGGATGGTGCCTATGGACTATGACGCCTTTGAATAATGATTTGCAGTATCGAGAGATCCTCAGGCCATGGAATGGTGTCTTCAGGCTATGAGGATGGTGCCTTCGGACTATGACGCCTTCGTACAAAATGGAAATGTTTCAGCCTATGAGATGTAAAGATATGATGCTTGGTCATGTGCGAGGATGAGACAAGACAAGGCTTTGTCTTGTATGAGATGAGGGTAGTGCTTAGCCCGGTGTGAAGAAGAGAGACAACACTTAGTCTCATGCAAGAAAAGGCGGTGCTTAGCCTTATGTGGTGTAGTGGAGACAATATTCTAGTCCTATGCAAGGAAAAGGCAATGTTTAGCTTATCATGCCTTTTTTCTCGTGAAATCGGGTTTCGACGTGTGACAACTCTTTTAAAGGAAGGTTTATTAAAAGAGATAGTCGCCACCTAACAAATTATTGTGCGTTAGGGCACCTATTTGAAATTGACTCAGGTTTACTAGTTTATGTCACCAAAGATCGGGTAAGACGGGGTGTTACTCATATTATTCATTGGGCACATACTATCATCTCATGTTGCCCGATTACTATCTTTAAGTTGTTTACCTAAAGCGCTCTAGTCAATTCTGAGTCATACCTTATGCGTGGACTACCCGTCCCAGGCATATGGTCCAGGAAGCATTTGGATCTCTATTTCAGGTTGGTTCTTTACCTTAACTTAGGCTGCTCAAAAAAGAAAATACTAAGCGACATACAAGAAACAATTTAGGACTTTAAAATAGAAGCAAGTATGGGCTCAAGTTAGCCTCCGCATTTAGACATCAAAGCAAGCCAAACTGGTTAACATTTTGACAGATTTTAATTAATTAAATAGATTCTATAGGAAATATCTCTATGTGATATTAAACGAATGAGCAGACAGTCATGCGAAAAGCCAGTTTCTTAGTGCAATTTCCAAAACCTACATAAGTTTGCCTAATGATTTTTAGCATAACGAGATTAAGCTTTCTAGCATGATATCTAGGCGTTTTATGCGATAATAAATAGTGGCAATCACAGAAACATATCAGAATTACTTGTTTTAATCCTATAGGCATGCTTTCTAGTGAGGGTAACAATACAGTGTTTGGAAACTTATGAATAAATGGGCGGAAACGATAATTAAATTGATTCAAACCTGTAGGCATGCTTTCTACAATTAATCCAATTTTAGATCCTACAGACATGAAATCAATAAATCGTGAACAGAATAGTATAAAACATGATTTTGCACATATATTGAATCATATCATTTCCTACAGGCATGGTCTCTAACAAGCGAAAATAGAACATCATTGAACCAAGCATTGAACCTATGGGCATGACTTAGCATGTGATGCCTGAACATAATAAGGTACCTATAGGTATGATTTCTAACATACAACATTTAACAACAAAGTATCAAACCTATAGGCAGGATATCTATCCAACTTTAATGAAAATATAAAATAAGAACGCCTTCCCAATTTCTCTAACACCCAAGAATTGTTATTACAAATAATTATTACAGACCAGAATTGAATGTAGTAAATTATAGAATAGATATAACTATAGGGACCCTACAACATGCCCAAATACACCTGGACAGGCCAAGCCTTCAAATCACAACAACTCCAAAATGTCATGCAAATACAAAATAACTAGTTGTCGAGAGATTCACCCATTGGACATATATCAAGGCTGAGCATACAGAACCCAGGACCCTATTGTGTCAGAGTTCCCAAGTGCTTCAAGAGCCCAGGGCAATGCTCACACTAGGGAGGTCAAAGGACGAAACCTAAGTAACCTTGGCTTTCAGCCGGCTAAGAATAAGAATTTAGAAGAACCAGGGGAGTAGAATGGGATTGGGAGATCAACTGAAGGACAGAATCAAATATACAAACAAACAACAAACATGCTTGAACTTAGGCAGACTTAGTCAAGTTTCAGGAAATAAACTCAATCACTACTAACAAGGCAAGTTATAAGACAAATTTATAGTGATAACAGAGGATCCAGATTAGGCTAAGTGCAGAAACTAGTGTCATAGGAAGGAATCACTTTAATTAGCACTAGATCAGGAAAGGTTAAAAACTAATTAAAGCAGTTACTAGAGGTGTCATAATATAATAAGAACAAAGTCAAACGGCCACATTATAATGCACTCAAAAACATACTTGTTATCCTATTACGGAAGACCTCTATACCTAGTTAACCAGTCCATCGAAAAGGTATGAGAGCATGTTTACAAGTAGGTTCATAATAAACTTAACTTCAAGAGATAGTTATCAATAACATATGGGTTAAGTAGGATCGAATTAACAGACTCAAAGTAGAATTAACCATGTCTCAAACTACAAAATGTAATAGCATAACATAGTCTAATTGAAGTAAAACATTAACAGAAATCAGAATGAAACGTCAAAGAGCTAATAACTCTCCAGTTAAGATGAAGCAAGGAATAAGGAAATCCAACGATATTGTGAATATCACCAAAAAAAGGAGAAATTTAACAATTTCTGGCCTTGGTTTTCAGCCGGCCAGAAATCAGAATACATAACAAGTTTTTATTCAAGAATGAAAATGTCACGACCCAAATACCAACCCGGTCGTTATGGCGTCTATCGTGGAACTAGGAAAGTCTACACTCTTAATCAATTCTCTTTCTATCATAAAAATACTTAAATATTGACTTTTTTCCATCAGAGAGACCGAAATAAAAGATAAAAATAAAATTTAAAAATACTATAAAAAGAGAGGAATCCCAAAATCTGGTGTCACTAAGTCATGAGCCATACTACAACTGTGCCAAAATACATCAAGACAAATAATTGTCTGAGAAATAACTAATAAAATACACAAGGAAGATATGGAAGGAGAAAGGCGGGTCTGCGATCGCCAAGCAACTACCTCGCTCTCTCCAAAGATGAACTGCAACAAACATTAGCTGGCACTACCGTGACTTGAGATACCTAAATCTGCACACAAGGTGCAGAGGGTAACATGAGTACACCAATTCAGTAAGTAACAAGCCCAAACTGTAGGCTGAGAGGTAGTGACAGACTAAACCTCAACATTTATGACAGAATCAATGTACATAAATTTAGGCATGCTTTCAGTTAACTTGAGAGCTCAAAGTGATAACATAAATATAGTTCCGAACAATTTAACAGAGATAACTCAACATATTCTACATGCCAATGCATCAACAATATGAAATGCACAATGTGTTCCCACTCTCAAATACTCGTCCACTCAGTACTATATATGGCTCGCATGGCCCAAGGAAGATCCATCCCAAAATACATACACATCAGACAAAAGTCACTCAATACTGAGGAAGGCTGATCCAGCCCTACGGAGAAGATCCATCTCCAGATAATGATACACCTTACAACCACTCGGTACTGTATATGGCTCAACGGCCCAGGGAAGATCCATCCCAGAATACGTATACACATCACTGACATCAGCCGCTCAGTATCAAGGAAAACAGGCGTATCCAGCCTCACGGAGAAGATCCGTCTCCAAATATAAACACTTAGGACAAGATCCATGTCCAAGAAAGATCCATCGCTCAAATATCACTGCGCTCACTGGGGTTGTGTTACAGACTCCATAGGGGCTCCTACAGCCCAAGCGCTATCATAAGCCAGATCTAGGCATAATCAATATAACATGTTGCCGCGTGCAGCCTGATCCCATATTTGTCTCTCAATATCAGGCTCTCGGCCTCACTCAATCATCACTCTCCAGTCTCGCTCACAATGCATGAACTAGCCCGAATCAATGATATAATGTGCAAAATCAACAATTACCGAGATTGAGACATGATATGATATGCTATGACAAGACTGAGTATATAATATCAATGAAACACATGTTATGACAGCAATAAATGACCATTCGGGTCTCAACAGTGTATTGACGTGAAGTCTTAACATAAGATCTAGCATGATTTCTAGGATGGTTTGCATTAAGATGACCGCTCGGGTCTCAAAAGGATCGGCGTGAAGCCTTAGCATAATATCTAGCATGATTTCCAACATGTTTACTTTAATCACATTGATAGAAGCACAAATATCAACAAGAAAGAATCACTAAACTGTGCCATGGAATGAACCAGGTCACAAGTCTCACGGTGCACGCCCGCATGCCCGTCACTTGGCATGTGCGTCACCCAATTCTAATCACATAACACATAGTACGAGGTTTCGAACCCTAAAAACCAAGTTTGAAAGTGTTACTTACCTCAATCAAGCCAAAACTCTACTTCGCGATGCCCTTGCCGCTCGACTCAGTCACAAATCGCCCCGAATATAACCAAAATCAGTATTATATCATTAATATATGCTAAAGGAACGAAGCCCGCATTAAAATTATCAATTTACATCACAAATCCCGAAATTGGTCAAACCCGACCCTAGGGCCCACGTCTCAGAATCAGACAAAAATTACAAAACTGAAATCCTTATTCACTCACGAGTCTATTCATACCAAATTCATCAAAATCCGACCTCATATGACCCCTCAAATCCCCAAGTTAAACCTTCAAATATCCAGGCTCTAACCCTTCAATTTTTACCATTAAATCCCACAAATTTAATACTTAATTAACTGAAAATCACCATAAATCAAGTATTAGGTTCAAAAACGTTACCTCAATGTGTTTTCCCTTGACTCCCTCTTCAAAATCCCTCAAAAAGCTCCAAATTCGTCTTCAAATTTGGTGGAAATAAGAAAATTCGCAAAGGCTGGAATTTATATGCTCTGCCCAGGGGTTCCGCACATGCGGTCACTTTGCTCGCACCTGTGGTCCCAGGTGCGCATCTGCAAGTTCCATCTATCTCGCAGCTTCCGCACCTGCACCCCAGGCCTCGCATCTTCGGGCCCGCAGGTGCGGTCAACCACTCCGCTCCTGCGTCCAACTGCACATCTGCAGTCAATTCCCGCTCCTGCGACCATCGCACCTGCCGTCCCCAATCCGCAGGTGCGGACACACCAGAAGCAGCAACTCTAGCTGCCAATACCAACTTCCAACTTCTTTGATACCATCCCGAGCCCCTCAGGGCCTCAACCAAAAATACCAACAAGTCACCTAACATCACCTGAACTTAGTCGAACCCTCGGAACACTTAAAAGAACAACAAAACACCGATTTAACCCGAAATTCAAGCCTAAGGATTTCTAAACTTCCGAAATTCGCCAACGATGCTGAAACCAAACAAACCACGTCCGAATAACCTGAAATTTTGCACACACATCACAAACGACACTACTAATCTGTTCCAACTTCCGGAATTTCATTCCGACTCCAATATCAAATTTTCCATTTCCGACCGGAAATCGCCAAAAATCCAATTTCGCCAATTCAAGCCTTATACTACCACGGACCTCCGAATAATATTTCGAACCCACTCCAAAGTCCTAAATCACCTAACGAAGCTATCCGAACTATAAAATTAAATTCCGAGATCATTTACTTATTAGTTAACTTCCGGTTGATTTTTTCAACTAAATAACCAAACTTAAGACACTAAGTGTCTCATTCTTTTCCAAAAATCATTCTAAACCTGAGCCAACCGACCCGAAACCACATAATAGAGATGAACAACAATTAATGAAGCAGAAATGGGGGAAAACGGGGCTAAACTCTCGGAACGACCGGCCGGGTCGTTACATTCTCCACCTCTTAAATAAACGTGCGTCCTCGAACATGCCTAGAGTTGTTCCAAAAGCCCTCAAATCGCTGAATAACCTTACCATGCACATACCCGGGGGTGATCCCACGTCACCCTATCCCGCATTGATCTGATAACACAACACATCTGAAATTTCTTCATCCAATCTACCCTATAAGCCTTAGAATCCAATTTCCACATCCGAACTTTTCTATAAGGTTAGAATCACGCATCCACCAAAGCATAAGTCTGAACAAGCTGTATCCAACTATAACCATAACTCAAGACAAAATCACATGATATCCCACATAACTCAAACTCCCGTAGCGAAAATTCCAAATCAAAGCAGCTGCTCAAGCAATCCAATGCCGGTAATAGACCTATTATCAAACAGAGACCCATTCTAACACCTTCATATACTACTAATGATGAAAGAAACACACAGAAACCCATAATCATTCGTCAGATCAACAAGTGATGGAACTCCCTCTTTTCGACAGGAAATATAGCAAAATATCTAAGCTGATAAGCATCAATATCCTCCCAAATATACCGCAACCAGATCTGGAAGTACCCATTCTAGGTCCAACGACCTCATCTCATCTACCACCCTAGCAACATAACGTATCCATACATCTTAAGGCCACAACTCGTGCAATTTTGCGCACCACTATGCAACAAGCCAAGTGTACTCAAACATCAAAATTTACTCAAGCGAGAGAACCATCCCGCAAGATCAACGGGTATCACCACAAAGTAATGCTGAAAAATCTTCACACACGGCATAACCAATATGCACGAATCCAACACGCAAGGCTCATATCTCAACATAACTTTGTCGCAATGTGTGACCCCATCCAAACGTGGTCCATATTATATACCACGCTCTGCCTGGCTCCAAAATCACAACCACGCGAAACCTGACATCAAGTACTCAAAGTGCATCACCAAAACCATTGAGAATCGAACGATACCATGACACACGAATCCGAAAGAACACAACTAATACGCCTCAATCCTATAATACCCAACTACTTTACCTTACTCAAATCCCGCTATGAGACCACAGTAGAACCGCATCATGCGTTCCTAAACCAACGAATCGCCGCTCCCCGTAGCAGGGACGGGTAACTCCTAAATCAGCCCAGAGCACAGATAAGCCCAAGAACCACTAACTGACATGCCCATCACAATAGCACTACGGAACCAATCAATCCGACTCGGTGCAAAACACCTATCCCTACTGGGCTTACTAAGGAATCCCAAATCAATCCGGTCATACACAATAGACAGATGACCCACCGAGAGTCCACAATGGCTGAATCACAATACACACTATCATCTTACTAACCTTGGATACGTCTCTGCAGCCTACAACTATGAAATCATCTACTCATCTGAGTTTCCAGTCACTAGACCCTCAGAGCACACAAATCACCATAATCAATCTCAACTTCGTCGCCTGAATGTCTAATACTTCTCCAATACACGATCATACCACGAGTAATACCCCTACAATCTGTAGGTGTTACAAGGACTAATTTGAATACCTGCAGCCGACCAACAAAGAGAGTGCCGCCTCAACAATGAGGTATCCATCAATCAAGACACAGAGCATCTTCTGAAACTTACACCTTCATCGAACCATACTTAAAAGTAACATCATCTATCTGATCATCTGAGATTATCTGTGCTACCTAAGAATTCAGAATTTCCCTTTCAAACCACATCGAAGCCGACCACACTGAGCAATAACAAATCCACCCGGATCTCTAGACCTCCAATAGGCACCACACATGACTGACACACGCGGTCCATAACAACAGTATCGTCCACAGGGGCGAACACATGAACAGATGTAACAAAAGACTCACGGGCATATCCAGAAAATGGGCCAAATATGATGAACATATGAATATGAGGAACCTGAATCAAATAAAAATGAAGCACCTCGTGACAGACTGAAATAATACCTTTGATCACGGCATCTGAGGCCATAACATCTGGTCTGGCTGAAAGTGGATAAAATCGGGCCTAATCACAACTAGATCGACCTCCCCCTCTAGGGCGACCCCTAGCTGTCTGACCCCTACCCCTAGCAACATGGGCGGGTGATGAGGTGACTGGTGCTGAAACTGATGGCTGACTCCTCTGCTGATATGGACCTCCCGTAAGACGGGGACAAAACCTCTTGATATGACCCGGATCTCCACACTCAAGGCAACCCCTCTGGGCGAATGGCGATGGGGACTGAAGGGAACCCCTAGCACCGGGATGACTAGTGAAAGAGCCTGGCATGGAAGAGCTCTGGACTGTCGGTGCAATGGATGAACTCTGGACTGGAAGGGCACTGAATGATGGGTGCCCCTGATGAGAAATGTGAGGACCATGACCAGATGATCCACCACGATGACCTAGTAGGCTGACTGAGCCTGCCTGAATGGACGGCTTCTGTCGTGCTAGAACTGTGCTCCTGAAGGGACATCACCAAAACTACCAGATCCTCTTGGCCTCTCTCTCATCTCGCTCCTGGCGACAAACTGACTCAATCTCTTGGGCGATATCAACAACCTCCTCAAAAGTAGAACCCGATACCTTCTCTCTGTCATAAGAATACGAAGCTGATATGTGAGGCCATCCACGAACCTCCTGATCCTATCTCTCTCTGTAGGGACCAACCAAATAGCATGTCGGGCAAGCTTTGAAAATCTCATCTCATACTGTGTCACAGTCATATCATCCTGACGTAACTTCTCAAACTACCTGCACAGCTCCTCCTTACGGGACTGTGGGACATACTACTCTAGGAAGAGAGTGGAAAACTGCTGCCAGGTAAGGGGCGCTGCACCAACAGGCCTATGCCTCTCATAAGTCTCCCACTAAGTAAAGGCAAATCCTGAAAATCGAAAAGTGGTGAACGGGACCCCACTGGTCTCCAATATACCCCATGTACGAAGAATCCTCTAACACTTGTCTAAGAAACCCTGGGCATCCTCGCCCTCGGCACCACTGAAAGTCGGAGGATGATGTCTACCAAACCTCTCCAATCTATGCTGCTCATCATCAGGCATAACTGGAATCACAGAGTCCTGATCAGGTGCAACTGGCTGGGCTAGAGATGCCCCCGGAGTCTGAAGTCCCTAAATAACCTAATAAGGGGTACGAGCGGCGGGAGTCTGAGTGCCTCCCCCCGCCTAAGAAGTAGCGGCTGTAGAAGACAGTGACCTCCTGTGCAAGACTGGCGCACACGGTCAAAATCTGAGCCAAGGTCTCTTGAAGACCCTGAATAACAATAGGCACTGCCAGTGCCTGAGTCAGTCCCACTAGAACATCTGTGGCTGGGACCTGATCTGGAATAACTGGAGGGTCCACAGGTACTGCCCCGGCTGCTACGTGGGCTGCACCCCTCCCTCTACTACGGCCTCGAACGCGGCCTCGGCCACTCACGGGCCCAACTGGTGTCTGATCACCCTGATCTGTAACACGTGTCCTCACCATCTGTGAGAGAATGAAACAATAGAAGTTTAGTCACCAGAAGTAATGGATCCGCACAACAAGAATTCAAGAATGTGAGATTTTTCCTAAGGTTTTCGCATCCGCTCGAAGATAAGTACAGACTTCTTAGTACCGATCCGCAAGACTCTACTAAACCTGCTCATGACTTGTGAGACCTATGCAACCTAGGCTATGATACCAACATGTCACGACCCAAAAAGCAACTCGGTCGTGATGGCGCCTATCGTGGAACTAGGCAAGCCTACACTATTAACCAATTCGCTTTCTATCATAAAAATATTTAAATATTGACCTTTTTCCATCAGAGAGACTGAAATAAAAGATAAAAATAAAATTTAAAAATACTGTAAAAAGAGAGGAATCCCAAAGGTGTCACTAAGTCATGAGCCATACTACAACTACGCCAAAATACATCAAGACAAACATTGTCTGAGAAATAACAAACAAAATACACAAGGAAGATAGGGAAAGAGAAAGGCGGGTCTGCGATCGCCAAGCAGCTACCTCGCTCTCTCCGAAGATGAACCGCATCAAAGATCAGTTGGCACTACCGTGACCTGAGATACCTGAATTTGCACACAAGGTGCAGGGGGTAACGTGAGTACACCAACTCAGTAAGTAACAAGCCCAAACTGTGGGCTAAGAGGTAGTGACGGACTAAACCTCCACATTTATGACATAATCAATGTACATAAATTTAGGCATGCTTTCAGTTAACTAGACAGCTCAAAGTGATAATATAAATACAGTTCCGAACAATTTAACAGTTATAACTCAACGTATTCTATATGCCCATGCATCAACAGAATGAAAATGCACATTGTGTTCCCACTCTCAAATACTCGTCCACTCAGTACTGTATATGGATCGAATGGACCAGGGAAGATCTATCCCAGAATACATACACATGAGAGAGAACTCACTCAGTACTGAGGAAGGACGATCCAGCCCTATGGAGAAGATCCATCTCCAGATAATGATACACCTCATAACCACTCAGTACTATATATGGCTCAACGGCCCAGGGAAGATCCATCCCAGAATACGTATACACATCACTGACATCAGTCGCTCAGTACCAATGAAAATAGGCCAATCCAGGCTCATGGAGAAGATCCATCTCAAAATATAAACATTTCGGACAAGATCCATGTCCAGGGAAGATCTATCCCTCAAATATTACTGCGCTCACCAGGGGTGTGTTACAGACTCGGGGGGGGCTCCTACAGCCAAAGCGCTATCATAAGCCAGATCCAAGCATAATCAATATAATATGCTGCGGCGTGCAGCTCTATCCCATATTTGTCACTCAATATCAGGCTCTCGGTCATCACTCTCCAGTCTCGCTCACACGGGCTCACAATGCATGAACTAACCCGAATCAATGATATAGTGTGCAAAATCAACAATTACCGAGACTAAGACATGATAGGATATGCTATGACAAGACTGAGTATATAATATCAATGAAACACATGAGATGACACCAATAAATGACCACTTCGGTCTCAACAATATCGACGTGAAGCCTTAACATAATATCTAGCATGATTTCTAGCATGGTTTGCATTAAGACGATCGCTCGGGTCTCAACAAGATCGACGTGAAGGCTTAACATAATATCTAGCATGATTTCCAACACGTTTACTTTAATCACATTGATAGAAGAACAAATATCAACAAGAAAGAACCACTAAATGGTGCCATGGAATGAACCAGGTCACAAGTCTCACGGTGCACGCCTGCACGCCCATCACTTGGCATGTGTGTCACCCAATTCTAATCACATAACACGTAGTTCAGGGTTTCGAACCCTCAGGACAAAGTTTGGAAGTGTTACTTACCTTAATCAAGCCAAAACTCTACTCCGCAATGCCCTTGCCGCTCGACTCAGCCACAAATCACCCCGAATCTAACCAAAATCAGTATTATATCATCAATATATGCTAAAGGAACGAAGCCCACATTAAAAATACCAATTTACATCACAAATTCAGAAATTGGCCAAACCCGACCCTAGGGCCCACGTCTCGGAATCAGACAAAAATTACAAAACTGAAATCCTTATTCACTCACGAGTCTATTCATACCAAATTCATCAAAATCCGACCTCATATGACCCCTCAAATCCCCAAGTCAAACCTTCAAATTTCCAATCCCTAATCCCTCAATTTTTACCATTAAATCCCACAAATTTCATGCTTAATTAACTCAAAATCACCATAGAATTGAGTATTAGGTTAAAAAATGTTACCTCAATGTGTTTCCTCTTGAATCCCTCTTCAAAATCCCTCAAAAAGCTCCAAATCCTTCTTCAAAAATGGTGGAAATAAGAAAATTCGTGAAGGCTGGAATTTAGATGCTTTGCCCGGGGGTTCCGCACCTGCGGTCCCAGGTGCGCATCTGCGAGTTCCACTTATCTCCCAGCTTCCGCACCTGCGCCCCAGGCCTCGCACCTGCGGGCCCGCAAGTCTCCAGCGTCCAACTGCACATCTGCGGTTAATTCCCGCTCCTGCGACCATTGCACCTGCGGTCCCCAATCCACAGGTGTGGACACACCAGAAGCAGCAACTCCAGCTGCCAAGGATTTCTAAACTTCTGAAATTCACCAACGATACTGAAACCAACCAAACCACGTCCGAATAACCTGAAATTTTTCTCACACATCACAAACGACATTACAAATTTGTTCCCACTTCCGGAATTTCATTCCGACTCCGATATCAAATTTTCCACTACCGACCGAAAATCGCCAATAATCCAATTTCGCCAATTAAAGCCTAATTCTACCACGGACCTCCGAATAACATTCCGAACCCACTCCTAAGTCCCAAATCACCTAACGAAGCTATCCAAACCTAAAAAGAAATTCCGAGATCATTTAGTTATAAGTCAACTTCCGATTGACTTTTTCCACTGAATAACAAAACTTTTTCCGAAAATCACTCCGAACCCGAGCCAACTGACCCGACACCACATAATAGAGCTGAACAATAATTAATAAAGTAGAAATGAGGGAAACGAGGCTAAACTCTCGGAACGACCGGCCAGGTTGTTACAAAAAGCAAAAAGTCTTAGTTTTTGTAGTGTTCTCAAGGAATTTTTTTGAACTTCCAACTTAATCAAAGGGGAGGGGTTTAAATAGTGTAAGAACTGAACACATAAACATGGAAATAATTAATTCAAAACTAAAAAGGCAAGCACCTAAATCAGTAAGGAAGAAAAATTAAAAACCCTAGTTTTAGGTAAAATACACAAAATTGTCAGAAGATAAAGGCAACTAATCACATATTGCATAAAATGAACATAGACAAGAAATTATTCAAAAAAGAACACAGAATCGAACCAGATTTGGTTCGATTAAAAAGGATCTGAAACCCTAATTTAGGGAAAGTAAAGTAAATCGATAGAAAATAGGAAAATTCTCACATAAGAATGCGAATATAGACAAGGTAGTACTCAAAATCAAAGCTTAAACAAGTTTTGGTTCGAATCGAAAGAGAATCTGTAAACCCTAACCTTAGGGTTAAGTACGAATCAGCAAGACACTAACAGATCAGGCTCACACGGCATAAAATAACGCGTGTCGACTTAATGTCGTCCAGATTCAAGAGATGAAGATCGATTAGGACAGAATCAAAGTGGGGTACTTGTCATGTTTAGGAAAGTACCAAGTAATATCGTAAAGAATCAACAAATAAAGGAAATATGTCGAATGGGAAGAAAATCCCATTAGGAACGGGATTGGGGGAGGATTTTGGATAGGCGGTGGCTAGGGTTCTTCAGAGGAGGGGAATAGAGAGGCGGCGAATTAGGGGAAATGGGGTTAGGGTTTGGGAGATGAAGATATAAGGAGAGCGGGGGGATGTTTGATAATTTTTTATCAACGACTGGGATTTGAGCGGGGCTGGGTCGAGTTTAATTGAATGGGTAAGGGTACCGGGGTAGGGGTGTTGGGATTGGGGTAGTTGGGTAGTTTAGGTTCGAAATTAATAGTAGAATTTGGGCTAGATTTTAAATACCCAATTTTAATAAATAAATAATTTATGAAAATAATAGATAAATAACAAAAATATTATTTGTGCATGCAAATGATTAAAAAAAATTATTTGGCATTATAAAACCTTACAAATAATCTACTTACATGTACATATGGGCTATTATTGCAAAATGTGCAATTTGGCCTTAAGAAATACAAATGTAATTATAATAAATGCACTAGAAATATTTAAAGCCTAATATGGGTGTAGATGATAAATTTAGATGATAAAATCATCATAAAAATAATTTGTAAGGTAATTAATAGATATTTATATAATAAAATGAAGAAATAAATTGATTTAAAGCCTTGAAAAATTATGAAAAATACTTGTATATGATTGTAAACCAAATGATGATGCATATGCACTATTTTGAAAAAGTGTGTGTATATATATATATATATATATATATATATATATATATTCGAGGAATATGAGGCAAACATTGTGTATCAACAGTTTCCCCTCTTTACCCGGGAAGGATGAAAGAGTTGTCGGGTAAGATGATCGATTTTGACCGAATGAGGTGTTTTGAAAAATATAGGCCGCACCCATGTCTTTGAGCTGCGTACATATCCTTTATTTTACAGGAATCAGGCCATGTGTAGTTCTGGATCCAACGGTAGACTAAACCGATGGAGTTGTTGTAAGAACGGACAAAGTATTCTGGATAGGACCAATCGGGATTGGGAATGGATGTATCTGAGAATGGTTACGGATATTTGAATAGTTATTAGATGGGCATGGGTAACGGACGGTTCTCGGTTATGTTTGAAATAATTGAATGCTATGAACGTTGAGTGGAAACTGGAGCAAGATTGCTCCAGTTAGGAGAACGGTTACTTCCTAGATCACCTCCAAATTCAAAATACGATGCGTGCATATATATTATCGCATAATTTAAACATGATGAAAATTCCCTCTAGACCATGGAGATTGTCTTTGTACGGTGAGGATGATGTCCTTCGACCATGACGTCCCGGGCCATAAATTGTGAGATAGGGGATTCGTAGGCGATGAAATGATGTTCTCGGGCCATGAGGATGATGTCTCTGAACCATGATGCCTTTGAATAATGATGTGAAGTATTAAGAGATCCTTAGGCCATGTCATGGTGTCTCCCGGCTATGAAGATGATGCCTTCGGACTATGACGTCTTCGGATAAATTGGCTATGTATCAGCCCATGAGATGCAGAGACATGATGCTTGAGATGAAACAAGACAGAGCTTAGTCTTGTGTAAGATTGGAGGCAGAGCTTAGCCCCAAGAGAAGAGAATAATGCAAGGTTTTGGAATAGCAACATTTGTGGTTATGCAAGGAGAGACAATGCTTAGTCTCATGCAAGATTGGAGACAATGCTTAGTCTCATGCAAGGAAGGCAGAGCTTATCCTTATGCAGTTGAAGAGGCAGGACTTAGCCTCATGCAAAGTTGGAGACAGTGCTTAGTCTCATGCAATGGGAAGGCAGAGCTTAGCCTTATGCAATTAAGGAGGAAGGGCTTAGCCTCACGTAAGATTTGAGATAATTCTTAGTCTCATGCAACGGGAAGTAAATGCTTAGACTTATGCAATTGAGGAGGCAGGGCTTAGCCTCGTGCAATATGGAGACAATGATTAGTCTCATACAAGGGGAAGGAAGAGCTTAGCCTTGTGCAATTAAGGAGGCAGGGCTTAGCCTCGTGCAAGATTTGAGACAATTCTTAGTCTCATGCAATAAAAAGGCAGTGCTTAGCCTTACGCAATTGAGGAGACAGAGCTTAGCCTCGTGCAAGATAGAGATAGTTCTTAGTCTCATGCAAGGGGAAGGTAGAGCTTAGCCTTATGCAATGAAGGAGGCAGGGCTTAGCCTCGTGCAAGATTTGAGACAATGCTTAGTCTCATGCAATGGGAAGGCAGTGCTTAGCCTTACGCAATTGAGTAGGCAAGGCTTAGCATCGTGCAAGATAGAGAGAGTGCTTAGTCTCATGCATGGGGAAGGCAGAGCTTAGCCTTATACAATTGAGGAGGCAGGTCTTAGCCTCATACGAGGGGAAGGCAATGTTTAGCCTTATGCAATTGAGGAGGCAGAGCTTAGCCTCGTGCAAGATGGAGACAACGCTTAGTCTCATGCAATGAATAGATAATAAGCGATAGCAGAGTGTTTCTTAGTTGGAGATGTGTTTGGTAGCTTTGTTGTTGTGAAGATAGTGATTCTAAGGTGCGAACGTACTGGCGGCTATCTCTTGTTCCTGCATTCAAAGAAAAAACTGTGAGTTTTATGGGGGAGGTTGGTTCATGCCTTGTCTTCTTGTTTTTCTCTGCTCCGCATCGAAATTATGGGGGAGGTTGGTTCATGCATTGATTAGATGAATTTTTAAATGTGAAACTATCAGAGAAATTCCTTCTTTGCCATAGAATTTTGAGGGTCCTTCTAAAAATTCTTCCCCAGTTATCTGGATGAATTTCTGGCTATTTCGCGTACGGTGTCGTTAGCTGAACTTGCTTTGGAATTTTGAGGGTCCTCCTCAAAATTCTGCCCCAGTTTCCGATTATGGGGAAAATGAAAATTTTATTGTCTTGTGACCGAACCCACAGAACTGCCTATGTATCCTCTCATAAATGGGAATTAGGTCAAGCGTAGTTAAATTACATCATGTGCAGAAATACAAATAGTTTAAATGTAATATCTTTTGACTGCGTCTGAGTTGATAGGTTTTGGCCAAATTTCTCCATCCATTTCTGCGAGTATGAGTGCTCCTCATATTAGTACCCTGTGAACCATGTAAGGTACTTTCCGTTTGGGTGAGAATTTTCCTTTGGCTTCATCCTGATGTGGGAAGATCCGTTTCAGCACCAGCTGCCCTGGTGTGAACTGTCTGGGTTTGACCCTTTTGTTGAAAGCTCTGGACATTCTGTTCGGATAAAGCTGACCATGACATACTGCATTCATTCTTTTCCCGTCAATGAGAGCTAATTGTTCATATCGACTGCTTACCCACTCTGCATCACTGAGTTCAGCTTCCTGTATAATTCTCAAGGAAGGAATTTCTACCTCGACGAGGATAACGGTTTCAGTACCGTAGACCAATAGATAACGAGTTGCTCTGATTGACGTGCGGACTGTGGTGCCGTATCCCAATAAGGAAAATGGTAATTTCTCGTGCCACTGCTTGTGATTCTCTATCATCTTCCTTAGTATCTACTTAATGTTCTTGTTGGCGACCTTCACGGCTCCATTCATTTAGGGCCGGTATGATGTGGAGTTTCTCTTCTTGATTTTAAAGGTCTCGCACATAGATTTCATTAGATCACTATTGAGATTGGCGGCATTGTCAGTGATGATGGATTTTGGAACCCCGAATCGACAAACAATACGACCCCTGATGAAATCTGTGACGACTTTCTTGGTTACAACTTTGTATGATGCAGCTTCAATCCACTTTTTGAAGTAGTCTATGGCTACTTGAATGATCCTATGCCCATTTGAAGCGGTGGGCTCGATCGGTCCGATGAAATCCATTCCCCAGGCGGAAAAAGGCCAAGGTGCACTTGTTGCATTGAGTTCATTTGGAGGCATCCGTATCATATCTGCGTGTATCGCGCACTGATGATATTTCTGGACATATCGGATGCAGCCTGTTTCCATAGTCATCCAAAAGTATCCGGCTCTGAGTATCTTCTTGGCTAGGACGAAACTATTTATATGTGGGCCGCAGGTTCCAACGTATATCTCTTCAAGCAGTTTGGAGGCTTCCTTAGCGTCAACACACCATAATAGCCCTAGATCTTGAGTTCTTCTATACAGAATTCCTCCACTCTGAAAAAATGGTTAGACAACCTCCGAAGTGTGTGTTTCTGAGTATAGTTTGCATGCTCTAGGTATTCTCCTTTCGCCAAATATTCTTTAATATCATGGATTCCCATCTGCTTCTTCTTCAACATGAGCGCAGTAAGCAGGCTGATTATGAATCCTTACCGGAATGGGATCGATGAAATTTTTGTCCGGGTGTCAAATCATGGAGGACAAGGTGGCCAGTGCATCTCCGAACTCATTCTGAATTCTAGGAACATGTCGAAATTCTATCTTCGTGAATCTCTTCATCATCTCTTGTACGTGATGCAGTTATGGTAGTATCTTGGTGTTCTTTGTAGCTTATTCTCCTTGTACCTGGTGTACCAGCAGGTCTGGATCATCAATCACTAGTAATTCTTGGATATTCAGGTCGACAGCCAAATTGAGCCCTAATATGCAGGCTTCATACTCCGCCATATTATTGGTGCATGGAAACCTGAGTTTTGCGAACACCGCGTAATGTTGACCGATTTCTGACGCCAAAATAACTTCGATACCGACTCCTTTGAAATTTGCAGCTCCGTCGAAGAACATTCTCCATCTATCGTAGGCTTCTGCAATATCCTCTCCTACGAATGACACTTCTTCATCAGAAAAATACATTTTCAATGGTTCGTATCCTCCTCCTACAGGATTTTCCGCAAGATGATCTGTTAATGCATGTCCCTTGACTGCCTTCTGAGTTACATAGACAATGTCAAATTCACTCAACAATATTTGCCATTAGGCCAGCTTTCTTGTAGGCGTAGGCTTCCGAAAGATGTATTTCAAAAGATCCATCCTTGATATGAGATATATGGTATAAGCAGAGAAGTAGTGCTTCAGCTTCTGGGATATCCATGTCAGAGCAGAACAAGTGCATTCCAGTTGAGAGTACCGTGCTTCGTAGGGTGTTAACTTCTTACTCTGATAATATATGTCCTGCTCTTTTCTTCCTGTCTCGTCATGTTGTCCCAAGACACAACTGAAAGCCCCATCTAGTACGGAAAGGTATAGTAGCACTGGTCTACCAGGCTGGAGGGACTAGGACTAGTGGTGTGGACAAGTATTCTTTGATTTTGTCAAAAGCTGTTTGGCGATCTTCAGTCCAACTGTTTGCGGCATCCTTCTTCAGCATTTTGAAAACCGGCTCATATATTATAGTTGATTGTGCTATGAAGCGGCTGATATAGTTGAGACGTCCCAAGAAACTCATCACGTCCTTCTTTTTCTTTGGCGGTGGTAAATTCTAGATAGCCTTGACCTTTGATGGGTCTAACTCAATTCCTCTGTCGCTGACAATGAACCTTAACAATTTTTCGGCAGGAACTTTAAAGGCACATTTTACGGGATTCAGTTTCAGGTTGTACCTCCACAGCCGGTCGAAGACATCGTTCTTGGATTTGATGATGACATCGTTCACATATACCTCTATCTCCTTGTGTATCATGTCATCAAAAATAGTCGCCATGGCCCTCATGTAGGTGGCCCCAGCATTCTCTAAACCAAACAACATCATTTTGTAACAGTATACTCTCCATGGTGTAATGAAAGCTGTTTTCTCGGCATCTTCTTCGTCCATCCAAATTTGATGATAACCCGCGAAGCAATCGACAAAGGATTGGAGTTCATGCTTGGCGCAATTGTCGATCTGTATGTGTATATTTGGTAATGGAAAATCATCTTTGGGACTTGCTCTGTTTAAATCTTGATAGTCGACAGATACCCTGACTTTCTCGTCTTTCTTCGGGACCGGTACAATGTTGGCCAACCAAGTTGGATATTCAACTACCCTGAGGACCTTAGCTTTGGTTTGCTTGGTTACTTCTTCCTTTATTTTTAAACTCATGTCTGGTTTGAACTTCCTGAGTTTCTGCTTTACTGGTGGACACATTGGATTGGTAGGTATATTATGAGCTACTATGGATGTGCTCAATCCGGTCATATCATCATACGACCATGCGAAAATGTCTTCATGCTCTTTTAGGAAACGAGCGTATTCTTCCTTCTCTTATGGTGACAAGTGAAGGCTTATGTGGGTTTCTTTGGCTGTTTTGGAATCTCCAAAGTTGACTATCTCAGTTTCGTCCAGATTGGACTTAGGCTTGTTCTCAAAATTCTCAACTTCTCTGATAATTTCCTCAGGTAACACGTCTTCTACTTCTATCTCTTCAGAGTCACTTTCCTTATGTTGCGTTGTCTCATTACATGTCACAGTCGTTGGTTCATCAAGATAAGAAATAGTAATTCTATAAAGAGAAAGATATGAAAGATAGTAATAATAAAACATCAAGCCATTGATAAATATTAAAATGTCAAATAAAGCAATTTTTAATGCCTCAAACAATGTTTTCCAAAACGAAATACTTAAAGAAAAGAAAAATGTTTCTAGAAAAAAATGTTCAAGACGAATTGTTTTCAGAATAAATGACATTAGTACCCATGCTACCCCGGGACTCGTCGGGCCCATGATGGTGTGGCTTTCCAGTTTTCGTGAACAGCTCCCTTCTCTATTGTCTGGATGACGAGGCCTTCTTCCTCATCCTCCTCGACTATTACACTGCAATCCACGTCTTCCTTTTCTAGGAATAAATTCCTCAGACCAGCTAGCACCTCGTCCTCTTCGGATCCCACATCATATAAGCTTGATGGAAAGATTGGCTTAAATGCGGTATTAGCTGTTCAAGAGGGTAGTAAGGACCGCGCCATAGTGGCGACCAATTTTGATACTTATGCCAGGTGTACTGATATCCCAATACAAAGGTCGTGCCATGACGTTTTAGTTGTATTGGCTTGGAAATACCTTCGAGATTTTTCCCGAGCCCTTTATCGGGTTCATACCATGCCCATGCTTGTATGTTGTGTGCTGCTCCACTATTTGTCTTTCTCAATTGCATTGACGCGCTCGATGCGATGATAAGTCTCTCCACCCAATTTCCTTCTATTTTCCACGATCAGAACAATTTGATTTGTATAAATGGGATTACTCCCATCTCCATGAATGATCACCTCCTGATGATTCCATTCGAACTTTACAGCCTGGTGTAAAGTAGAAGCCACAACCCCAGCGGCATGTATCCAAGGTCGTCCCAACAATAAGTTGTATGGGGCGGATATGTCGAATTCTTGTGGTCCACTACAGAATATTCCCTTACTTGCACCTTTCTCCAAAGATCATCCGGGCTAGTTTCAATGATGGACTTCTTGGAAGTAGCTTCTTTACTTGTTCCCACTAAGTGCTCAGGTGTGTAATCTCTACCAGTCCTGGTCATCCCTTGTGCGGCACCATCTTCTTCCATTTTTGCCTTTCCTTTTCTCCTGGCCTCTACAACATAGTGCCAAGGTACATCTTTTGAATTAAAGGATGGTGTGGGTGCTACCGTCACAGTGAAAGGTGTGGTCACTTCTACTTCAAACGGAGCAGGTGTAACTACAGGTGTTGTTACTTCTACCTCGAATGGGGTCGGTGCGGCTACTTCAACTTAGACAGGTGATTGTATCTATACCACAATAAGAGTAAGAGTGACCGCAGGCTTCTTGTGGTCATCCCTTTCTCGAATAAGCCCAATCGACCATTCTGGGTTCCATTCTTTGTCAGTCTCTATCATGTTCACCCCTCACCCCTTTGATCTGGGAGGGGATTGTTGCGGACGTTAGGTGTAGCATCCTTTTCTTGTATGACCTTGGTATTAATTAGTGTCTGGATCTTGTCTTTTAGAGTGAGACATTCATCAATGGTATGACCTTTCATGCCGGAGTGGTAGGCACATATTTTATTTGTATTGACCCATTGAGAAGAGATTTCCTTGGAAACAACGGGAATAGGGGTGACATATCCAGCAGCTTTCAGTCTCTCGTATAATTGATCGATAGGTTGAGCAATAGGGGTATATTGTCTTGGCGGCCTGCGGTCGAAATTTTGCCTGGGTTTCTGATAGATTTGGAGGGCTGGCGGTGAGCGGTAATATGCTGGATGGGTGTTATAAGTATGATAGGTGGTGGCGGGTTGCGTATAATAGGGAGGTGAAGGATGATATGTGGGTGGAGGTGTTTGGTAGGTAAGAGGAGATTTCGGACCTTGGGCCACCATCACGGCCCCTACTTCTTTCTTTTTGGATATACCCCCTGACTGCAAAGCTTTGTTCGTAGCATGTGATGCCTCAAAATTAGTTACCATTCTGCTCTTGATTCCTTCTTCAATCCTTTCCCCTAATTTGATGATATTGGATAATTTATGATTCTCGATAACCATTAACCTTTCGTAGTATTGTGGATCTTGGGCTCGGACAAAGAACTTGTTCATCTCCTCTTCTTCCAATGTCGGCCTTACTTTCGCAGCTTTCGATCCCCACTGAGTAGCATACTCGCGGAAAGTATATGTCGGCTTCTTATTGAGATTCTGTATATAGAAGACATCTGGTACATTCTCCATATTAAACCTGAATGGAACCATGAAATATGATGCCATGCTTACCTAGTGACCCATTCTTTGGATTTTGACTGATGTACCAAGATAGGGCGAGTGAGGCTCCTCATGAATAGTTTCATGCGGATCCTTTCATCCTTTCCAACTCCTAAGAGCTTGTCCCAGTATGTTCTTAGATGCACCTTTGGGTCACCTATTTCGTCAAGCATCTCGAACTTGGAGGTTTGTAACCCTCCGGTAGTTCTACGTCCGGCTAAATACACAGATCTTCATAGTTCAAACCCTCAATGCGTTTACCCCCTTAGACGCCTTGGACTCGGCTTGTGAGCTTCTTAAGTTACTTTGCCATATTCTTGATGAACAAGTCATTCTTGGCGGATTCTGGCGTATATGGGGTTTGTTGAGTGGGGTGAGGTAGAGTTTCTACATATATGGGGTTTTTCTGATGGATACCGGGGATTTGGGTGTAGTGGTGATCATTGGTTGAGTTCTGTGGATGGGGGGGTAGGTTGCGGTGTATTTTGAGGGGTATGGTAGGTAGTAGTTTGTGGATACTAAGTTGGATGGCGTTGGTGCTGAGGGGGAGTTCGTACTGGTGGGGGATTGGGATTTTGGGGAGGTGTTGCGTATTGATGAGGTGCGGGAGGATTTTGTGGATGTTGGTTCCGTGTGCTTTGAGGAGGTGCTGGGTTTTGGGCATTCTGTTGGTTGATATATGGGACATTTAAGGTGAGGGAGAGGTTTGCCAAGTTGCGGAACTGCTTAAGTTCCCCTTGTAATTCCACTATTTTCTGCTCCAATCGTAGGACAAATCATTCTATGCCGGAGTACTCCGACCATCTGAAGTTTCAACATTTTTCGCATGTGCAGCGGTGTATTTCCTGATACCGCTCATGTTATCCATCTTAGATTTTACCTTACTTTTAGGATCACTTAGAGGAGGAGGAGGTGAAGGACATATGGATCTGGTATGATATGCTTATGATGCCAGTATGCACGAACCAACCTTAGGGGACGTGAATAATCAAAACAAAGAAAAGCAAAACGGTAAATAAGTCAGTAGGGAATTTTGGTAGGATATTTTCAGTATTTAAACATGTATTGCGGAATCATAAATTCGTGTCCTAATTTCGGGACCTCATTGTGCCCGAGGTAGGCCTAGTGACACGTGGACTTGGAGAAACTTAATGTCGATAATTGACTCATTTCATTAACGTAATAAATAGATCAAACCGCTAAACAATAATCAAAAGAGTTACTAGTGGCATTTGCCTTATTACAATCAATTTCTAAAACGACTCTAGAAAAGAAAGTAAACAACAATTCTAATCTACTTGGTCCCGGAGGGACCTTATCCAAGCTTGGCCTTCTTGGCCCCGTCGATCAGGTTCCCCATGTCGTGCATGTCCAGCTGCAGATACGGCCTTGCTAGGTGTCCTCCTTTGTTGCCCTCTGAATTCTGACAATCCATGATCATTTTCCTCATCTTCCCTTCAAGTTCCATAAGATCCTGCTCTAAGTACTCCAACCTCTCCGTTGATTTTGTAGAAATTCCTCTCCATTCATTGATTGATTCCATGTCTACCTTGTGTTGTTCCAAATGCCTGGCCTCAGATTCAAAGATTCTCTTGCGCAACCTCTTATATTTTACTTGTGCTTCGGCAGCATCGTCTATGACCATGTTTCCTCGATCGATCCCTGGCTTGACTTCTCCTACTATGTCATCGTTCAACCACGATAGGTAGAAATACACATGACCGGCGTGGTACTGATATTGTTCGATAGTATCCTTTTCCACAATAATCTTCATATGCCACATGTGTTGTGCCTCACACTTGAATGGAATGGCATCACCCTAAAATTCTGCTTTGTAGTGAACCATCTTTGAAACTCGTGGTATGAATTGTTTTCTACCAGCCTGTCTCATGACCCTGATAGAATCATAAGGATAGATACCCCTCAACCCAATCAGCACTAAGTGAGAAACATCTCTTAACCTGATGATGAATTCGTTAATAGGGAACCACTCGAACATCCAATAGACCTTGTCATCAGTCAAGTTGCTAGAGAAATGCACCTAATCCACCGCGTTTTTTAGTTGTGCAAACCTGTCTGGGATGAAAGTCATTCTTTTTGGATGGTAAAAAGCTATGTGGTCATTCCATGGTCGCCGCGGAAATTTCTGACGGTACTGTCCTCTTTGAAGATGCTCCAACAACCATATTTGCAGTAACAAATTACAACCCTTGAATGTCTGAATCCCTTCTTGCAGCGGTCCAAGGCTCGGTATATCTCTGCCACCATCATTGGAACAATACTGTAAGTTTGTCCCTCAGTCCCTTCCATTAAGGTCTTGGTGACCATAGCCAAACCAGTGTGGATCATGTCTCCTTGGATTGGGAATACTATCATCCCCAGAAAACAAATGATGAACACGAAAACCTGTCGATGAGTCCAGCCCAGAGAGGTGATGGAAAACTCATCATGATAGATACGGTAGGATATGTTGTGCATATAACATTGAAAGTCAAAAGGTATGTAAGACTTCCTCAGGCAAACTAGCTCGTCATTCTTTCTAAGACCAATCATTTTCAGAAACCCTCTAGAAGTAGGATTTTCTGGTACCAGTAGACCATGCTATCCCAGGGTAGCCCAACAAAACCTCTCATTTCCTCAAGAAGGGGAGTCATCTCTATATTACCAAAATTGAAAACAGCCCTCTTTTCATCCCAAAACATAGTAGCGGCCTCGATCAGTACATTGTTTAGCTGAATGTCCAGCAAAGACAGTAGATTTCTGAGAACCCTTTTCACATGGTTTTTGTCGCTTGGCGAGAGCTTTTCCCACCAGTCTAGCAACAGGGGTGAGAATACTTTGGACCATGCCAAACCTGGGGACTTCGTGCCTCATTTCTGCAAAACAAATAAAGTTATCCCTCTCCCCCCTCCGGGTTTGACTACTTACTAATTAATGATTAGCATATCGGAACGTTTTCTCCAAATAATTCACATATCATGATCATGCCCGTCGGCATTATGGAAATCCCGATGGGCTTCGGAAAAGGCTTGCCTTGGAGAGTTATTATGCGGACAACATTCTAACTCATGCTAGGTTTGGACATGATGCATGCACAATTAACATCAGAGTAGGGTGTTGTATAAGAGTATAGATCGGTATCCTCAAGTGGACAACTTGAGAGGGAAAGGCACGGAACCATCGTCTGCACCGCTGATCGACTAGTTTTACGGCAAATAAACCTTTCCAAATTTAAAAGGGTAATATAGGAAGAGCGTAGACACTCATCAAGTGCCGCTTTGGTATTAATTACGCACGAGCGGAATATGATGTAGAGCATGTTTTATGTAAAGTTAAAACAACATGATGTCAAGTATTTTGCAAGATGAAGGTGATAAATGCAGTATTTAAAAAATATAAAGACAGAAAAAGAAATAAAAACAAGAAAGGAGTTAGTTCGTATAATGGAAAAATTATAATAAAGCGGTAAAAGGGGTAGGGATTGGGAAAGACATAAAGATTGAAGCCAGTGAGCATTATTGGGAAATAATGGAGGGGATGCATATTGTAATCAGATTAAGCGAAGAATTGAATGTAAATTCATAAGCGAAAATAGGGAAAGGGGGTGTGCATGTAGCAATAAAGGGGAGAATGGGAGCGGGATGTTCAAGTATCAGCAAAATAATAAACACATGCTTATCGAGAGAGACTAATTCATATAGACCATGTTCGCAATGGCAAGAGAAGATATCCCCAGCAGAGTCGCCATGATGTCGCGCCTTTTTCGAAATCAGGTTTCGACGTGTGACAACTCTTTTAAAGGAAGGGTTATTAAAAGAGAGAGTCTCCACCTAATAGATTAAGGTGCATTAGGGCAACTATTTTCAAATGACTCGAGTTTACTAGTTTGCGTCACCAAAGATCGGTTAAGGGATCAAATTACCTTCAGGAGAACGTGTTAGGCACTCCTCGAGGTCTACAATGGTGAGTCCCGGCCGAACTCGAATTATATGAATTAGTCTAAGAGAAAAGAAACACTTGGGACAAATAAAGGAATTACTTTAAGCAGAAATGGGGGTCCTAACTTTTTTAGCCTAAAGGATCACCCCGTGCAACATAAATAATACTTTGTAACTCCCTCAAGATGGGGTGTTACTCATATTTATTCAGCGGGCACAGACTATCATCTCCTACTACCCAATTACTATCTTTAAGTTGTTTACCTAAAGCGCTCTAGTCAATTCTAAGTCGTGCCCTATGCGTGCACTACCCGTCCCAGGACTATGGTCCAGGAGTCATTTGGAACTCTATTTCAGGGTGGTTCTAGACCTTAACTTAGGTTGCTCAAAAAAGAAAATACTAAGCGACATTCAAAAAACAATTTAGGACTTTAATAGAAGCATGTATGAGCACAAGTTAGCCTCCGCATTTAAACATCAAATGCACGCCAAACTGGTTAACATTTGACATATTTTAATTAATTAAATTGAATCCTATATGCAAGATCTCTATGTGATATTAATCAAATGAGCAAATAGTCATGCGCAAAGCAAGTTTCGTAGTGTGATTGCCAAAACCTACATAAGTTTGCCTACTATTTTTTAGCATAATGACATTAAGCTTTCTAGCATGATATCTAGGCGTTTTATATGATAATAAATAGTGACAATCACAGAAACATATCCAGAATTACTTGTTTTAATCCTATAGGCATGCTTTCTAGTGAGGGTAACAACACAGTGTTTGGAAACTTATGAATAAACGGGCGGAAATTATAATTAAATTAATTCAAACCTATAGTCATGCTTTCTAAAATTAATCCGATTTTAGATCATATAGACATGATTTCTATAAATCGTGAACAGAACACTATAAAACAGGATTTTTCACATATATTGAATCATATCATTTCCTATAGGCATGGTATCTAACAAGCGAAAATAGAACATCATTGAACCAACCATTGAACTTATAGGCATGGCTGCTAGCATGTGATGCCTGAACATAATAAGGTACCTATACACATGATTTCTAAAATACAACATTCAACAACACAGTATCGAACCTAGAGGCAGGATTTCTACCCAACTTTTTTCAAATGTAAAATAAGAACCCCTTCCCAATTTCACTAACACCCCAGAATTGTTATTACAAATAATTATTACAGACCAGAATTGAATGTAGTAAATTACATAATAGATATAACTATAGGGAGCCTACAGCAGGCCTAAATACACCTGGACAGGCCAAGTGTTCAAATCACAACAACTCCAAGATCTCATCCAAATACAAAATAACCAGCTGTCGAGAGATTCACCAATTGGACATATATCAATGCTGAGCATACAGAACCAGGACCCTAGTGTGTCAAAGTTCCCAAGGGCTTCAAGAGCCCAGGTCAGTGCTCACAGTGGGGAGGTCAAAGGACGGAACCTAAGTAACCTTGGATTTCAGTCGGCTAAGAATAAGAATTTAGAAGGACAAGGGGAGTGGAACGGGATTGGGATATCCACTGAAGGACAGAATCATATATACAAACAAACAACAGACATGCTTGAACTTAGGCAGACTTAGTCAAGTTTCAGGAAATAAACTCAATCACATGCTAACAAGGCAAGTCATAAGACAGATTTATAGTGATAACAAAGGTCCAAATTAGGCTAAGTGCAGAAACTAGTGTCATAGGAAGGAATCACATTATTTAGCACTAGATCAGGACAGGTTAAAAGTTAATTAAGGCAGTTACTAGAGGTGTCATAATATAATAAGAACAAAGTCAAACAGCCACATTGTAATGCACTCAGAAAGAAACTTGTTATCCTATTAAGGAAGACATCTATACCTAGTTAACTAGTCCACAGAAAAGGTATGAGAGCATGTTTACAAGCAGGTTCATAATAAACTTAACTTCAAGAGATAGTTATCAATGACATATGGGTTAAGCAAGATCGAATTAACAAACTCAAAGTAGATTTAAGCATGTCTCAAACTACAAAATGTAATAGCATAACATAGTCTAATTGAAGTAGCACATTAACAGAAAGCAGAATGAAACGACAAAAGGTATAATAACTTATCAGTTAAGATGAAGCAAGGAAGAAGGAAATCCAACGATATTGTGAATATCACCAAACAAAGCAGAAACTTAGCAATTTCTGTCCCTAGCTTTCAGCCGGCCAGAAATCAGAATACATAACAAGTTTTTATTCACAGATGAAAAGCAAAAAGTATTAGTTTTTGTAGTGTTATCAAGGAATTTTTCGAACTTCCAACTTAATCAAATGGGGGAGCGGGGAGGGGTTTAAATAGTGCAAGAACTGAACACATAAACATAGAAATAATTAATTCAACACTAAAAAGGCAAGCTCTTAAATCAGTAAGGAAGAAAAATTTGAAACCCTAGTTTTAGGTAAAATACACAAAATCGGCAGAAAATAAAGGCAAAGAATCACATATTGCATAAAATTAATATATACAAGAAATTATTCAAAAGAGAACACAGAATCGAACTAGATTTAGTTCTTAAAAAGGATTTGAAACCCTACTTTATGGAAAGTAAAAGAAATCGACAGAAAATAGGCAGGTTCTCGCATAATAAGGAGAATACAGACAAGGTAGTACTCAAAATCAAAGCTTGAACCAGTTTTGGTTCAAATCAAAACAGAATCTGTAAACCCTAACCTTAGGGTTAAGTACGAATCAGCAAGATACGAACAAATCAGGCTCACAAGGCACAAAATAACGTGTGTGGACTTAATGTCGTCCAGATTCAATAGATGAAGATCGATTAGGACAGAATCGAAGTGGGGTACTTGCCATGTTTAGAAAAGTACTAATTAATATCGTAAAGAATCAACAAATAAAGGAAATATGTCGAAATGGTAAGTAAATGGGAAGAAAATACCATTAGGAATGGGATTGAGGGAGGATTTTGGAGAGGCGGCGGACTAGGGTTCTTCAGAGGAGGGGAGTAGAGAGGGGGCAGATTAGGGGAAATGGGGTTAGGGTTTGGGAGATGGAGATATAAGGAAAGCGGGGGGATGTTTATGAGTCGTTGATCATTTTTGATCAACGGCTAGGATTTGAGTGGGGCTGGGTCGAGTTTAATTGAATGGGTAAGGGTACCAGGCTAGGGATATTGGGCTTCGGGTAGTTGGGTAGTTTAGGTCCGAAATTAATTGTAGAATTTTGAAAATAATTTATGAAAATAATAGATAAATAACAAAAATATTATTTATGCATGAAAATGATTAAAAACAAGTATTTGACATTTTAAAAATATTAAAAGTTATTTTCCATATAAATAATGTAATTACATGTACATATGGGCTATTATTGCAAAATGTGCAATTTAGCCTTAAGAAATGCAAATGTAATTATAAGAAATGTACTAAAAATATTTAAATCCTAATATGGGTGTAAATGATAAGTTTAGCTGATAAAATCATCATAAAAATAATTTTTAAGGTAATTAATAGATATTTATATAATAAAATGCATAAATAAATTGAAATAAAGCCTTTAAAAATTATGAAAAATACTTTTATATGCTTGTAAATCAAATGACGATTATATATATATATATATATATATATATATATATATATATATATATATATATATATATATATATATATATATATATATATATATATATATATATATATATATGAGAAATATGAGGGAAAAATTAGGTATCGGCATAGCCTCATGCAGGATACGGAGACGGCCCTTAGTTTTGTGCAGGGAAAAGCAATGCTTAGACTTATGCAATTATGGAGGCAATGCTTAGCCTCATGAAAGAAAGGGAGACAATGCTTAGTATCATGCAGTATAAGGCAATGCTTAGCCTTACACAATTATGGAGGTAATGCTTAGCCTCATGCAAGAAATACAGACAGTGCTTAGTCTCATTCAGAGGAAGGGAGAAAAGGTGTAGTTTCATGCAAAGAAAAGGTAGTGCATAGCCTTGTCCAATTTCAGAGGCAATGCAAGCCTCATGCGAGAAGTAGAGACAGTGCTTAGTCTCATGCAGAGTAAGGCAATGTTTTGCTTTATGCAATTATGGAGGCAATGCTTAGCATCATGCAAGAAATAGAAACAATGCTTAGTCTCATGCGAAGGAAGGGATAGAAGGCTTAGTCTCATGCAAAGAAAAGGCAGTGCTTAGCCTTATGAAAGAAAAGCGATGGGTGACAGTGAGAGGGTGAAGTATTTCTTAGCTGGATGTGTTTGTGTTTGGTAACTTGTCATCATGAAGGTAGTGATTTTCTATGCGTATGTATTCCCCAATATCGTTGTGCTATCGTGCCCGCATTCACAGAAAAAACATGAGTTTTGCGGGGGTAAAGTTGGTTCGCGCTCTTGACTCCTTGCTTGGCCTTCACTCTTGTCTTGTGGTCCTGTTTGAGTTACCCTGGGTAACATCTGGCTGTCATAGAAACTAAGTTTTCAGAAAATATGTATGCATTTGACAAGTTATTTGCAAAAGTATAGTTGTTTGAAATATATTATAGTATGTAAGATCAAATAATTTAGATGAACCGGTGGTTGTCACATATTTAGAGACATTGCAACCTCCTTGCTTTAGAATTTTGAGGGTCTTCCTCAAAATTCTGCCCCAGTTTAAATGCATACTTCTGATAATACTTTTGGTTGTTCCACATATGGCGAAGTTGGCTGAACTTGCGATCTTTCCCCAACTTTGATCATGGGAAAATGAAGATTTTATTAAGATGTGACCAAACCCACAGGGCTTCCTACGTATCCCCTCTTAAACAGGAATCAGGTCAAGCGTAGTTCAGTTACATCAGATGAAGAAATACAAACAATCCTAAACATAGTATCTCTTGACTGCGTCTATGTTGATAGGTTTTGGCCAAATCTCTTCGTCCATTTCTGCAAGTATGAGTGCTCCTCCTGTTAGTACCCAAAGAACCATGTAGGGACCCTGCCAATTGGGTGAAACTTCCCTTTGGCTTCCTCTTGATGTGGGAAGATTCGCTTTAGCACCAATTTCCCCGCTGTGAATTGCCTTGGTCTAACCTTTTTGTTAAAAGCTCTTGCCATCCCGTTCTTTTAGAGTTGACCGTGACATACCACATTCATTATTTTCCCATCAGTGAGAGCTAGTCATTCGTAGTGGCTCTGTACCCATTCTACATCGCTGAGCTCAGCTTCTTGTATAATTCTTAAAGAATGGATTTCTTCTTCGGTAGGAATAACCACTTCAGTACCATAAACCAATAGGTAGGGAGTTTCCCCAGTTGATGTACGAACCGTGGAACGATACCAGAGCAGAGCTAATGGCAACTTCTCGTGCCATTGTTTGTAATTATCCACCATTTTCCTCAATATCTTCTTGATGCTCTTGTTAGCGGCTTCTACGGCTCCATTCATTTACGGCATGTATGATGTGGAGTTATTATACTTGATCTTGAAGGTTTCACACATGTCTTTCATCAGATCACTGTTGAGATTGGCGGAATCGTCGGTGATGATTCACTCTGGCACTCCGAACCGACAAACAATGCGGTCTTGAACAAAATCTGTTGCGACCTTCTTAATTACAGCTTTGTAAGATGCGGCTTCAACCCATTTTGTGAAGTAGTATATGGCCACTGGAATGAATCTATGCGCATTTGAAGCAGCGGGTTTGATCGGGCCGAGGACATCCATACCCCAAGCCAAGAAAGGCCAAGGTGAACTTGTTGTGTTGAGTTCATTGAGTAGTACTCGTATCATGTCAGCATGTATCTGGCATTGGTGGAACTTCTGAACATGCTTGATGCAGTCTGTTTCCATACTCATCCAGAAACACCCCGATCTTAGTATCATTTTGGCTAAGGTGAACCCATTCATGTGCGGTCCGCATGTTCCGGCATGTATTTCCTCGAGCAATTTGGATGCCTCCTTGGCGTCGACACACCATAATAATCCAAGGGATGGAGTCCTTCTATACAAAATTCCTCCGTTTGGAAGAAATGGTTGGCTAACCTTCGAAAGTGTACACTTCTGAGTATGGGTATTCTCTGGATATTCTCCCTTTGAAAAAAATTCCTTGATGTCGTAGAACCACGGATTTCCATCACTCTCTTCTTCAACATGAGCACAATAAGCTGGCTGCTTATGAATTCTTGTTGGGATAGGATCGATGAAACTTGTCTGGGTGTTGTATCATAGAAGATAAGGTGGCTAATGCATCTTCGAACTTATTCTGAACCCTCAGAACCTGTTTGAATTCTATATTTGTGAACCTCTTGATCAGTTCTTGTACACATTGCAAATATGGAAATAGTTTGGTGTTCTTTGTGGCCCATTCTTCTAGAACCTGGTGTACCAAAAGATCTGAATCTCCGATTACCAGCAACTCCTAAACATTCATGTCCATGTCCAACCGGAGTCCCAAGATGCAGGCTCATATTTCGCCATATTGTTGGTGCATGGAAACCTGAGTTTTGCGGATACCGGATAGTGTTGGCCGGTTTCTGATACCAAGATTGCTCTGATACCTACTCCTTAATGTTCGCTGCTCTGTTAAAAAACATTCTCCAACCATCATATGCTTCGATGATATCTTCTCCTACAAATGACACCTCTTCATTAGGAAAATATGTTTTCAATGATTTTTATTCTCCGTCTACGGGATTTTCTGCCAGTTGATCCACCAATGCTTGCACTTTGAACGCCTTCTGAGTTACATAGACGATTTCGAACTCACTTAGCAATATTTTCCACTTTGCTAACTTACCCGTAGGCATGGGTTTCTGAAATAGGTATTTCAGCGGATCCATCCTTGATATGAGATATGTAGTTTATGCATAGAAATAATTCCTCAACTTTTGAGCTATCCATGTCAAAGCACAACAGGTACGTTCCAGGAAAGAGTATTGGGCTTCATAGGGTGTGAATTTCTTGCTCAGCTAATTCCTGCTTCTTTCTTCCAGTCTCATCATGTTGTCCCAGAACACAGCCAAAAGGTCCGTCCAATACGGAAAAATAGAGCAACAAAGGTCTTCCAGGTTCTGGTGGGACCAGAACAAGCATTTTAGATAAATACTCCTTGATTTTGTCGAAAGCTTTCTGGCATTCTTTCCAGCCTGTTGCACATCTTTCCTAAGCATCCTGAAGAGTGGCTCACATATCACGGTTGATTGTGCTATGAAGCGACCGATATAATGGAGACTCACTAAAAATATCATCACATCTTTCTTATTCCTCGGAGGTGGTATGTCTTGGATTTCTTTGACTTTTTACGAGTCTAACTCAATTACTCTAAGACTGACGATGAATCCTAACATATTCCCAGCGGGGACTCCGAAAGCACACTTTGCAGGATTCAGTTTCAGATTATACCTTCGAAGCCGATCGAAAAATTTCCTCAGATCTGCTATGTAATCCGTACTCCTTTTAGATTTGATGATAAAGTCATCCACGTAAACCTCTATCTCCTTGTGTATCATTTCATGGCTCTCATGTAGGTGGATCCGGTGTTCTTCAGACTAAATGGCATCATTTTATAACAATATATTCCCCACGGCATAATGAAGGTTGTCTTTTCAGCATCCTCCTCGTCCATCCAGATCTGATGGTACCCTGCGAAGCAATCTACAAAGGGTTGGAGTTCATTCTTGGCACAATTGTCAATCAGTATGTGTATATTGGGAAATGGGAAATCGTCTTTGGGAATTGCTTTGTTTAGGTCTCGGTATTCAATACATACTCTGACTTAGCCATCTTTCTTCGGAACTGGCATAATGTTAGCCAACTAAGTCGGGTACTCGACCACTGTAAGAACCTTAGCTCTGATTTGCGTGGCGACCTCCTCTATTATCTTTAAACTCATATCTGGCTTGAACTTTCTGAGCTTCTGCTTTAATGGTGGACATGTAGGATTAATGGGTAGCTTGTGAGCCACTATGGATGTGCTCAAACCTGTCATATCGTCGTAGGACCATGCAAAGATATCTTCATATTCTTTTAGGAATATGATGTACTCTTCTTTCTCTGACGGTGATAGATGAATGCTTATGTGTGTTTCCTTGACCAGTTTCAGAATTCCCTAAGTTAACTGCTTCAGTTTCGTCCAAGTTGGACTTTGGTTTTTTTTTCTAAATTTTCCACTTCTCTGATGATTTCCTCATGTATTGTATCATCTTCCAGATCCTCTAGCCTTATGTTGCATTGTCTCATTACATGTCAAAGTTGCAGGTTCATCGGGATAAGTAATAATAATGTTGTAAGGAAAGAAAAAATGTAGCGAATAGTAATAAATAGGAAAAGTAGTAATGCATTAATAAAATTTTAGAAACATCAACAAGTGCGGCTTGATGACTCGAGCAATTATTTCAAAACAAAATACTGAAAATGTCTCAAATGCTCAAAACTATTTAAAAATAATTGATGCTAATTGCCAGGCTACCTAGGAACTCGCTGGGCCCGGGATGGTGCAACAGTCCAGTTCTTAAGAACAACTCCTTTCTCCACGGTCTTAATTTATAAGGTCTTCCTCCTCCTCCTCCTCCTCCTCCTCCTCCTCCTCAACTATCACACTGCAATTCATATCTTCTTCATTTAGAAACAGCTTCCTTATGCCAGTTAAGACTTCATCTTCCTCAAATTCCCACATTATGTCTTCTTGTTGAAATGTTTGATGCAGAGATGATACTTGTTGTTCCAGTGGATAATAAGGACCACACCATGGTGGAGACCAATCCTGGTACTCTTGCCAAGTATATTCATACCCAAGCCCTAAAGTTGTACCATGACGCTTCGGTTGTACTAGTTTAGTGATCCCTTGGAGGTTTTTATCGAGGCCCTTTCCAGGTTCATACCCTGTCCGTATTAATATTCTTTCTATCTTGTTACTCCACCATTGATCCTTTTCAATTACATTGATTCGCTCAATGCGTTGGTACGTCTCTCCACCCAGCTTCTTCCTATTCTCGATGACTGTAACAGTCTGATTTGTGTAAATGTGGGACTTCCATCTCCATGGATAATCACTTCTTGAAGATTCCATTCAAACTTCATAGACTGAATCAGAGTAGAAGCCAGTGCCCCAGCGACGTGTATCCAGGGTCATCCCAACAGTAGATTATAGGTAGCAGATATATCCAGCACTTGGAACTCGACATCAAACCAGGTTGGGCCCATCTGTAGGCTGAGGTTGATTTCTGTGATTGTGGCTCTTTGGGATCCGTCGAACACCTTCACATTCAATCTTCCCATCTGTATCTCGTGCAGGCCTTTACCCAACCTCTTTAGAGTAGTTAATTGCCATATGTTGAGACTGGATCCTCCATCTATTAGAACCCTGGCGATGAATTTATCGGCAAATCACACTGTGGTGTGTAATGCCCTGGTGTGACTTAGTCCCTCTGGAGGTAACTCATCTTCATGAAAGGTGATTTTGTGGCTCTCCAGTACCTGCCCGACCATATTCACCATCTCCACTAGTGATGATGGTGGGTACATAAGCTTCACTCAGCACTTTCATCAAGTCATTCCTGTGTGTGTTGGAGTTTTGCAGCAATGACAAGATGAATATATGAGCGGGAGTTTTGTTCAGATAATCGACAATAGAGTATTCTCTTGCTTGTACCTTTCTCAAAAGGTTATTAGTACCCGTCTCGACAATAGGCAGCTTAGATGCAGTTTCCTTGTTTGTTCCTCCCAAGTTTTCAGGTGTATAAACTCTTCTAGTTCTAGTCATGCCTTGTGCCGCACCTATCTCTTCCATTTTTGCTTTTCCTTTTCTCCTGGATTCCGCAACATAGTCCTAAAGGATTCCATCAGACTTATAGGATGGTGTGGGAGCTACCATCAAAGTAAAGGGTGATCGGGTTTGTACCACAACTGGTGTAAGGGTGATCGGAGACGTCTTAGGATCATCCCCCTCTCGAATGAGTCCGATTGAAACTTCTCGGTCCCATTCTTCTTCAGTCTCTATTACATTCACTCCCTCACCTCTGTGATCCGGAAAAGGATTTTTACGCACATTTGGTGCAGTTTCCTTTGCCTGTATGACCTTGTTGTCGATCAATGTATGAATCTTGTCTTTTAGTGTGCGACACTCATCAGTTTTATGAAATTTCATGCCTGAATGATAGGCATATGTCTTGTTGGGGTTAACCCACTGAGAAAAATTCTCCATGGCAACGGCTGGGATGGGAGTGACATATCCAACAACCTTCAATCTCTCGTGTAGTTAGTCTATGGGCTCAACGATTGGGGTGTATTGTCTAGGTGGTCTGCGGTCGAAATTTGGTCGTGGTTTTGCTAGTTTTGGAGAGGGGTGGAGGTGAATGGTAATATGTGGGTTAGTGTTATAGGCGCGGTAGGTGGTAGCAGGTTGATGGTATCTGGGGGGTGAAGGTTGATATGTGGGTGGAGGCGTTTGGTATGTGATAGGAGATTTAGGACCTTGGGCTACCATTACAGCACCTACTTCATTTTTCTTTGAAATACCTCCCAATTGCAAGACTTTATTCATGGCCTGCAGTGTCTCAAATTTGTCACCATCACGCTTTTGATTCCTTCTTCTATTCTTTCCCCCAGCTTGATGATGTCGGAGAAGTTTTTGTTCTTAATAACCATCAACCTTTCATAATACTACGGGTCTTGAGCTCTGACGAAGAACTTGTTCATTTGTTCCTCTTTGAGTGCTGGCCTTACTTTTGTGGCCTCAGATCTCCACCGAGTAGCATACTTGCAGAAAGTTTCTGTTAGTTTCTTCTTGAGGTTTTGAATGTAGAAAACATCTGGTGCATTCTCTGTGTTGAACCTGAACCTGTCCATGAAGTCTGATGCCATGCTTACCTAACTAACCCACTTTTTCAGGTTTTGGCTGATATACCAAGACAATGCGTCTCCTCTGAGGCTTCACATGAACAGTTTCATGTGGATTTGTTCATTTTTGCCCACTCCTACAAGCTTCTCACAATATGTCCTCAAATGCACTTTCGGATCACCCGTTCCACCGAACATTTCAAATATGGGAGGTTACATCTGGCTGAATGCACAAGTCTTCATAGTCTAAACCTTCAATGCCTTTACCACCTTCGACATTCTGAACTCTGCCAGTGAGCTTTCTGAGCTCCTCTGCCATATTCTTAATGAGCATATCCTTTTCGGTCGATTCAGTATGTATAGGATTTGTTGTAGGGTGTGGGGTAAGGTTTCCACATATATTGAATTGCTTTGATAGACTTCGGGAATTTGGGCATATGGGTGGTCATTTGTTGAGTTTTGGGTATCAGGAGTAGATTGTGGTACATTCTGGGGAGTGTGGTAAGTGGTAGTCTGTAGGCATTGGGTTGGATGGTGATGTTGTTGTTGAGGGGTTGGTATTGGGGAGGATTAAGGTTTTGAGGAGGTGTGGGGTACTGGTGTGGTGCAGGAGGATTTGGTGGCGGGTTTTGGTTTTGCGTGTTTTGTGGTGGTGTTTGGTTCTAGGTATTTGGATTTTGTTGGTTAATATCAGGGACATTTAAGGTAAGGGAGAGGTTTTCCAAGTTTAGCTGCTCAAATTCTCCTTGTAACTCCAAGATCTTCTGTTCCAGACGTAAGACCACTTCATTTTGTGCCGGAGTGCTTCGGCCATCCGAAGTTTCGACATTCTCTGTCATGGTGGCGTTATCCTTTCTGATACCACTCAAATCATCCATTTGCGCTTTTCCTTTGTTCTTGCCTTTGGGATCTCTTGGTGGACGAGGAGGTGGAGGACCTCTGGATCTAGTGTGATATACCGACGATGCCAGTATGCACGAACCGACCTTGGGGAATGGGAATAATCAAAAAGAAAGAAAAAGCAAAAGGTAACCAAGTTAGTAAGGGGTATTGAAAGAATGCTTGCAATATTAAACATGTTTTCCAAATTCATGTAATAATTCACGTCCTAATTTTGGGACCTCATTGTGCCCGAGATAGGCCTAAGCGACACATAGACTTAGAGAAAATTGATGCCAATAATTACGTTATTTCATTCATGCAAAAATGAGCCAAATCCTTACTAAATCGACAATAATAATAAAGTTACTAATGACATTCAGCCTTATTACAATTGAAATCTAAACTAAGCTAAAAAATAATAAAGAACATTATTTTCTAGTCTATGTGGTCCCTGAAGGACCTTCTCCGTGCTTCGCTCTTTTGACTCCATCAATCAAGCTCCCCAAGTCGCTCATGTCCAATAATAAGTAAGCCTTTGCTAGATTCCCTCTTTTAGTGCCATCCGTGTTTTGACAATATGCAAGCCTCTTTCTCATCTTTCCCTTAAGCTCCATCAATCCCTGCTCCAGATATTTCAACCTCTCTATTGACTTAGTGGCGATTCCCCTCCATTTATTTATAGCCTCCATGTCCACTTTGTGTTGTTCCATATGCCTAGCTCCAGACTCGAAAACCCTTTTGCGAAGTCTCCTATATTTCACCTGTGCCTCAGCAACATCATCAATGATCCAGTTTTTCAGGTTGACCCCGGCTTGACGTCTTCTGCTATATCATCAACTAATGATGATGGACAGAAGTACACATGACCGGCATGATATCTGTCTGGCTCAATAGTCTCTTTTTCCACAGTGACCTTCTGGTTCCACATATGTTGTGCCTCGAAAGGAATGATGTCCACTTCGAAATCTGCCTTTTACTGGACCATGTTGAAAACCCGAGGTATGACTTGTTTTCTTCCTGCCTGTGTCATTGCCCTTATAGGAGCATAAGGATAAATTCATCACAACCTGATCAGTACTAAATGAGTGGTATCTCCCGACATGATGATGAACTCACTGCTAGGAAACCATTCAAACATCCAATGTACCTTCTCGTCTGTTAGATTGCTGAAGAAACGCACCCAACTTACAACACTTCCAGGCATTGCAAACCTGTCTGGGATGAATGTCATTTTCTTTGGATGGTGTTAGGCTATGTAGTCATTCATCGGTCGTCGCAGAAGCTCTTGACAATATTCTCCCCTCTGAAAGTGTTCTAATAGCCAGACTTGCAGTAACATATTACAACCTTCAAAATGTCTGAATCCATGATTGCACTGATCTAGAGCACGGTACAGTTCAACTAGGATCATGGGGATGATGGTTTAGGTTTGCCCCTCTATGCCTTCCATTAGATTCCTTTCAACCATGGATAAACGAGTGCGGATCCTTCCCCCTTTCATCGGAAATATCAATAAAACCAAGAAGCAAATGATGAACACATAAACCTGGTGGCGCATCCAACCTATGGAAGTAATGGTGAGTATTTCATGATGAAGATGATACGATTTACTATGTCCATAACGCTCATAAAGAAACCCAAAAGGGATGTAGGATTTCTTTAAGCAGAACAATTCTTCATTTTTCTTAAATCCCAACATCTTTAGAAAACTGCGAGGGGTGCGATTCTCTGTTACTAGCAACCCCGAACTATCCCATAGCAGCTTAGTAGAGCCTCTTATTTCTCCTCGGAGAGGAGTCATTTCTATGTCACCAAATCGGAAGACCGCTCTTTTCTCATCCCAGAACATGGTAGCGGCCTCAATAAAAGCCCTATTTGGTTGGATATTAAGCAAATATGGCAAGTCACTGAGTACCCTTCTCACATGATTTTGTTGCAAGGCGCAAGGTCTTTCCACCAGTCAAATAGCAGAGTTGGGATATTTTGGACCATGTCGAACCTGGGGACTCCGTGCTTCATATTCTAGAAACAAATAAAGTTATCCCTTTCCCCTCCAGATTTGACCACTTACACAATAATGATCAACACATCAGCATATTTTCTCCAAGTAATGCACATAACATGATGGTGCCCATTGGGATTTTGGAAATCCCGTCGGACTTCGGACAAGGCTTATCTTAGTGGGTTATTACGTTAACGACGTTCTAACCCATACTAGGTTTGACATGATGCATGTACATTTGACATTGGAGTAAGGTTTCTAGAATGGTCTAGATTGGTACTCTCAAGTGACATCATGTACATTTGACATTGGAGTAAGGTTTCTAGAATGGTCTAGATTGGTACTCTAAAGTGGAAAACTTGAGAGGGAAAGGCACGGAACCGTCGACTACATCGCTGGTCGACTAGTCTACCACAAATAAGCCTTTCCGATTTAAATAGGGCAATTTTGAAAGAGCGCGGAATCTCATCAAGCGCCGCTATGTTGGTAATTGGCATGAGTGGAGTATTATGTGGAGCATGCTTTATGCAGAGACAATAACACGTTGCCAAGTATTTGCATGATAAAATATGTGAAAATGGTAAATATAATAGCAAAATAAATATTGGAAGGAAAAGGAAAGAAAAACAAAATGAGGTAGTCATTTTAGTTCATAGAATATATGCAAAGCAGGTAACGAAGTACACAGGATATAGCAATTTTGACAAGATAAAGAGCAGTCATAGCAAGTAGAGGTGAATAGGGGGAAGGGATGTGCATGTCATAACGTATCTAAACAAATAAAGGTGAATAGGGGAAGGGATGTGCATGTCATAGCAAATTCAAACAAATAAAGGTGAAGGTGGGAGGGGATGTGCATAAAGAAAGTAATCCACATAAATGAAGTTCATTATGGTAAGAGCCTAAGAATTCCCCAGCAGAGTCGCCATGTTATCGCGCCCCTTTTTCTTGCGAAATCGGGCTTTGACATGTGACAACTCTTTTAAGGAAGAGGTTAAAAGAGAAGATTCGCCACCTAAAGATTTTTAAGGTGCGCTAGGGAACCTATTATGCAAATAACTCTATTTTAACTAGTCAGTGCCACCAAAGATGGAGTAAGGGCTCAAATTACCTCAAAGAGAAGGTGTAAGGCACTCTTCGAGGTCCACAACTGTAGGTCCCGGTCAAACTTAAGACTATGTGGATTAGGCTAGGTGATCATAAGGACTACAAGGATACAACTATAACTGTCTATATTAAATGACTAAGTGCATAAAAGAAATGGGGGGAGTCCTAAGTTTTTTAGGCTAAAGGATCACTCCGTGCAACATAAATAATATTTTGTAACTCCCTTTAGGTAGGAGTTGCTCATATTATTTAGCGGACACAAACTATCATCTTCTGCTACCTGATTACTATGTTGAAGTTGTTTACCTAAAGCGTTCTAATTTAGTTGTAAGTCGTGTCCTATGTGTGCACTTCCCGTCCCATGCCTATGGTCCAGGAGGCTTTAGACCTACTATTTGGGTGGTTCTAGACTTTGCTTAGGTTACTCAAAAATGATTAAAAAAAAACTAAGCGACATTAAAACAGGTAAGACTTCAGGTAAAGACAATTAAAGGCTCAAGTTCGCCTCCACACGTAAGCAACAGATACACGCGGACAGTTTAAGCAACATACATTTTAGAATTAGAATTTAAAGTCCTATAGGCGTGGATTTTAGGGGATTCTAGATTTCAAGTGCTTACAGGCAGTGCTTCTGTTTTAGAACAACGAATTTACAGATTTTAGGTATTACAAACCCTATAGGCATGATCTTTAAATTGTTTGCGCAATGAGGCAGTAAAACCGTTTGTAAGCACAAAATTACCCGCGTTTGATTTTATAAACATACTTTCTAGGCGAGTAACAGTATCCTATAGGCTAGATTTCTAAGAGTTGGTATCTGAACTTGATTTTATCATACTTACTCCTTAGGCATGTTATCTAGGTGGCAGTGTAATATAAATAGCAATAATAGTAGATAATTAATCAATTACGGTCCTATAGACATGATATCTAGATGAATATTAATAGGAGCAGGTCTCTATCACTTAACGACATCCTATAGGCATCATATCTAACACATGGCAATAGAGAAAATTGAGAAAATAACCAATGATGTTGCAACACAATAGGCAGCTAATAACGTATAGGAGTGGAGCATGTGAACAAGTGAAATATTCCGGTCTTATAGGCATGTTATCTAACGAACACATAGAAATAGAGCATGTTGAGCAAAATGAAACACTTAGATCCTATAGGCATGTTTCTATCCTTTCATGCAAGCATTAGAATATAACGGCTTCCCAAATTTCACTAACACTCCAATTGTTTGTTTACAAATTATTACAAGCCCAAGAAGAAATAAAAATAAGCCTCAGTATTACAACATTGAAATAACTACAGGCCCCACAAGTAGAGCATGCCAAAGAGGAGATAACCCAGGACTGCTTGGCCTTCAACAGGCTCACTCTTCATACAAACAGCAGATGCAGTTTAGACTCTTAAATCCACACACTTAATTCTTAAAACTTTTATTAACAACAAATCTAACCAGGACATATAGGTTGTATTATATAAAATATTGGCAAGAGCACAAGACATACATAAGGTGGTTCATACTATGTTCAAAATGACAGGATTGAACAAATACTTCAAATAGAGTTTCAAAGAAAAACATAGTTTAGAATTAGCCTGAACGACATCAGACAATTCACAGAAGAATCTAGCAGAGTCATAGATAGGAATAAGGGGATAAAGTCTTCACATGGCAGTTTTAGCATTAGGGCTCAATGGGAATGTGGTCACAAACAGCATAACAACAGGCTTAGTATGCACATATCGCATAGTTGAACATGCGACATAACACATTGAGTATTGGTCATAACACGATGTCTTAAAACAACACTAGAACTCATGGTCAAGCAAATACTTAACACGGGAGAATGCTAAGGTTTAGTCACAATTGAATTTCAGAAGCGAGACAAACATGCACCAAATCCAGCAATAGTTGACCACATATAGGGGAAAGACTAGTTGTAAAGCTTATGATAAAGGTTCACTAGTACTAAAGGATACAGAGTTGATGAGGGAAACACAAATTGCATGAGAACAGGCCGTATGGATAGTAGAACCCCAAAAAGCAATATGTTGGCATAAGTGACTTATTAGAATGCTTCCCAGGCTATCACAACAAACCATAATAAGATGGAGAGGCAACTTAGGATTAGACTCAAGTGTCAACATAGCACAACAAAACCTAAACGAGTTTAGCATAATCATCTATGCAAGCACATGTGATAAATACATGTCACACTTAAAGTTTAAGCAAGTTCTAATTTTAGGAATATAAGGCTACAGATTAAACTTCAAAAGCAAAGAGGATCATAAACATAGTATCATATTGGTTCATTGAATCCTAAGCAATAGAGATATACAGAGCATGAACATAAGCAAAAAATGAAATTGTGAGAGCCAAAGATACTCACCAATAACATGTTAACAATCAAGAAAGTGAGAAGAGCAAATTCAAGAAGTAATTAAACCAACAATAGCGAAGAGCGGTAGAACCCCAAAATCCCAATGCATTAGAATTCCCAAGGGTTTCAAATTAACTCCGGGCAGTGCTCGTACTAAGAAAGAACACAGTCGAATAATCGAATTTTGATGGTCTTGGCTTTAAGCCGGCCAAGAGCCAAAATTAAGAACAAAAGAATGAGAGAATAAGAGAGCAATATCTTTGAATTTTAGTGAATCTAGTGATAACATTCTGTGCAAAAGGGAAATTGGGGAGGGGTTTATATAGTGGTAGAAATTGAACAAACAAACATGGAAAACATCCAATCAAACACAAATAAGGAAACAAAATATCACATGCAACCAATAATAGGACCGGTAAAGGAGAAATCAAAATTTCAAACCCTAGTTGAGTCCAATGGTCATGAATCTGGTCGGAAATGTAAGAATCGTTCATTGTAGAGTATATATAGATGAAACATCGGCCAGATCTTCAAAAAATTAGAGCTAAATCAGGCCCGTCTTGAAAGTTAGCATTTAACAGAGGTAGGTAAATATTAAGTATCACCATGAATGCATGAGCAGTAGCAGAAGAAGGTAAGAGAATCACGAAAGTATTCCATATTGGGGCCGGATTCGGAGAGGATTAAGAGATACGCCGGCTAGGGTTTGTAGAAGATGAGAGAATGAATGAGGTAAAGGGGCCGGCAGTCTTTAGGGAAATGGGGATTAGGGTTAGAGAGGGGATTATATGGAAGGGGATTGGTTTATTAGGGGTCGTTGATCATTAAAGATCAATGGCCAAGATAGAAAGGGGAGAGGGGCAGGTCGTGTAGGTGGGTATGGGGTGGTGGGTTGCTGGTATTACGGTAGGGGTTATTGGGCTGGGGTTTTAGAGTGTGGGCTGGTGAATTGGGGTCCAGAATTTGGCCTATTTTGGGCCAGATTTTAAATATAAGAAATTAAAGAAAAAATAATTTAATAAAATAGCTAAAATAAATATAAAAATACTATTAATGCAACTTAGTATTTAAAAATAATAGCTAAAGATCATAAAAAAAAAAATTCGAACCTTAATAAAATGATAAAGGTAATAGATTGTAAAATATAGGCTATTATTGCCAGATTGTGTAAATGGCCCAAAGAAATACTAATGTAATTATATGTAATAAAGTAAAAAAAATATTTGAAACATATATATGGAGACAAATAATAAATTTGAATGACTAAGTCATCAAAAAATAATTTAAAAGAATAATTAGTAAATATTCAAGTAATTTAAATGAAAGAAAATTAATTTTAAAGCTCTAAAAACTGTGGGAAATTATGAAAATTGCTTGTATAAATCTTTTAAATTATATAATGATTCAAAATGACATTTTGAAAGTATATATACTAGTTGAAAAAATGTGGGGGCAAAATTAGGTATCAACAGAAGGATGGTACAATGAGGATGTGTATTGATTATCGGCAGTTGAATAAAGTCACTATCAAGAACAAGTATCCTTTGTCGATGATTGATGACTTATTTGATCATCTTCTGGGTGCCACAGTATTTTCGAAGATTGGTTTATGATCTTGCTACCATCAACTGAAGATTAGAGCATCAGATGTCCTTAAGACAGCCTTCCGGGCTTAGTATGGGCATTATGAGTTTCTAGTGATGTCAGTTGGCTTGACAAATGCCCTAACACCTTTATGGATTTGATTAACCGGGTATTCATTCCGTATCTAGATTCTTTTGTGATTATCTTCATTGATGATATGTTGGTATACTCCTGTAGTCGAGATGAGCATGAGCAGCATCTTCGGATTGTACTTCAGACCTTGAGGGATAGTCAGTTATATGCCAAGTTTTCAAAGTACGAGTTTTGATTGATTCGGTTTTCGTTTGGGGCATGTGGTATCTTCCGAGGGCATCAATGTGGACCCTAAGAAGATCGAGGAAGTTCAAAACTGGTCTAGACCTACTTCAGCTACAGAGATTCGGATCTTCCTGGGTTTGGCGGGTTATTATCGCTGGTTAGTGGAGGGGTTTTCATTTATCGCAACCTCACTGTATTGGGCTTGGTGCAGTATTGATGCAGGATGGTAGGGTGATTGTGTATGCGACTCAGTAGTTGAAGGTTCATGAGAAGAATTACCATGTTCATGACTTATAGTTGGCAGTTATTGTTCATGCATTGAAAATTTGGAGGCATTACCTCTACAGCGTATCGTGCGAGGTATTCACAGATCATCGGAGTCTACAACACTTGTTCAAGTAAAAGGATCTAAATTTGAGGTAGTGGAGGTGGTTAGAGCTATTAAAAGAGTATGATATCACCATTTTATATCATCCTGGGAAGGCCAATGTCGTGGATGATGCCTTGAGTATAAAGGTTGTGAGTATGGGTAGCCTTGCATATATTCTAGTTGGTGAGATACCTCTAGCATCAGATGTTCAGGCCTTGCCCGATCATTTCGTGAGATTAGATGTTTTGGAGCCTAGTCGGGTTCTTGCTTACACGGTCTCTCAGTCTTCTTTGTATGAGCGCATCATAGAGTGTCAATATGGCGACCCCCATTTGCTTGTCCTTAAGGAGATGGTGCAGCACGGTGATGCCAAGGATATTTCTATTAGAAATGATGGGTTGTGTTGCGGATACAGGGACAGATTTATGTGCCGAATATGGTGGGTTGTGTGAGTCGATTCTTGAGGAGGCCGAAAGTTTGTAGTATTCCATTCATCCGAGTGCCTCCAAGATATACCAAGATTAGAGGCAGCATTATAGGTGGAGAATAATGAAGAAAGATATAATAGAGTATGTGGCTCGGTGTTTGAACTGCCAGCACGTGAAGTACGAGCATTAGAGGCCTGGCGGTTTGCTTCTGAGACTTGAGATTCTAGAGTGGAAGTGGGAGCATATTACCATGGATTTTGTTTTTGGGCTCCCACGTACTTTGAGAAATTTGACACATTATGGGTCATTGTGGATAGGTTGACCAAGTCGGTGCATTTTATTCCGGTGGCGTATACCTATTCTTTAGAGCGGCTGGCTGAAATCTATATCCTAGAGATTGTTTGTCCACACAGTATGTTGGTGTCCATTATTTATAATCAGGGTATGCAGTTCACGTCGCATTTCTAGAGGGTCGTATAGTGTAATTTAGGCACACGAGTTGATTTGAGTACAACATTTTACCCCCAAACAGACGGGTAGTCCGAGCGCTCCATTCAGATCTTGGAAGATACTTTTCGCGGCTATGTTATGGATTTTGGGGGTTCATGAGATTAGTTCTTGCCGCTTGTGGAGTTTTCCACAATAACAGCTACCAATCTAGTATTCAGATGACTCATTATGAGGCCTTATATGGGAGGCAGTGTCGTTATCCAGTTGGTTGGTTTGAGTCGGGAAGGGCTCAGTTATTGGGTACTGATTTGGTCTGGGATGCCTTGGAAAAGGTCAAGATGGTTCTGGATCGACTTCGTACAGCACAGTCTAGGTAGAAAATTATGTCGATTGAAGGGTTCGTGATATTGCATTCATGGTTAAAGAGAGGGTTTTGCTCCGGGTTCACCCATGAAGGGTGTGATGAGGTTCAGGAAGAATATCAAGTTGCGCCCAAGATATATTGGTCCTTTTGAGATCCTCGGGAGAGTGGGAGAGGTGGCCTACAAGCTTGCATTACCACCTAGCTTATCAATATTTGACCCGGTGTTCCATGTTTCTATTCTCTGAAAGTATCACGGTGATCCGTCCCATGTATTAGATTTCAGCTCAGTCCAGTTGGACAAGGATTTTACTTATGGGAAGGAGTCAGTGGCTATTCTAGCACGGAAAGTCCGAAACTTGAGGTCTATGAGTTATCCTTCTGTTAGAGTGCAATGGAGAGGTCAGTTGATCGAGGCAGCTACGCCGAAGCCCGAGTCCGACATGCAGAGTAGATACCCTCACCTTTTCACCAGTCCAGGTACTATTCCATGTTCGTTCGAGGATGAACGTTTCTTTTAGAGGTGGAGAATGTCACGACCCGGTAGGTCGTTTTGAGTTCTAGCCCTTATTTTCTTGTTTCGAGACCTCTATAGCTCTATTTAGTGTTTCTCGATTTGCGTGCATAGTCTGTATCTTTTGTTTTTAGAAGATTTAAGGTGAAAATTTGAAGAAAACATGATTTTTAGCTTTAAAAATAACTTGAGTAGACTACGGTCAGCATTTTGTGCAAACGACTGCAGATCGGTATTTTGATGATCTCAATGGGTCCATATATTGATTTTGGACTTGGACGTATGCTCGGAATTGAATTCGGAAGTCCCTAACTTGATTTGACTTGATTTGTCAAAAACTAGTAAGTTGAAGGTTTAAATATTTCCTAAATTTAGCCGTAGGTTGACTTTATGGCTACCGGGTTCGAATTTCGGTTCCGAAACTTGGTATAGGTTTATTTTGCTATTTGAAACTTGTCTTGGTGCAAAACAGAGTTGGTTTGATAGAATTCAGACGCTTGATTGTGAATTTGGAAGTTCTTGAGTTTCTTTGAAAATCTCATGCATTTTGATGTCTGATACGTAGTTTTATCTGTCATTTTGGTGTTTTGATTGCGCGAGCGAGTTCCGTTATTACACTTTTGTGCAAGTTTAGTTCGGAGCCCGAGGGGCTCGGGTGAGTTTTGGATAGGCTACAGACCATTTTAACTTAGAAAATTTCTGCTTTTTCAACTGTTATTGATGTCTGGTGTATTGTGCTTCGCAATCGCGAAGCTACTCTTGCGATCCCAAAGGGGAATCTGGGGCTGGGGTGGAGTTCTTCTTCGCGAATGTGGGGAACTGGTCGCGAACACGAAGCAGTGGAGGGCTTACCCTTCACGAACGCGACCATCCTCACGCAAACTGTCACGTTCCAACATCGGGGAGCGCGACCGGCACTCAACCGAGTGGACCCGGTCGAGGAAGCTGTTAAACACTTCCTACCCAACTCTCTTATGATAAGAGAAGGCATGTTTTTACTATCTACACAGTAGGAGGATCACATTTATGTATAGACATTACTAAATCATTTCGTGTTGCTACATCATGTTAAGTTTCAAAATACATACATTTTTTGATTTAGTGAAACAAAAATGCAAAACTCAACATAATCCATTGGACCTTCCTAGTACCCATATACAACCCACATATTGTCCATAGAGCCTCTAAAGATACAAAAGAGTGTAAAGAAGGTGCCGGCAACAAGGCCCCGTCTATACCTCAAAAGTACAACAATACAATCAAAAGATATATTACATGACCCCAGAATGAAATGGGGCTCATCAAGTCCGCTGAGAAGAGGATACAACACCTATCTGTGATCAACATTGTCCGCTATGGAACCACCTGCATCCATTTAAAGATGCAGCGCCCCTAGCAAAAGGGACGTTAGTACTATTGAATAGTACTAGTATGAAAACTAAACATCATCTCAATAAAATGAACGGTGATACAAGGGAGACAGTCAAGAAAGAAATATAAGTTGTAAGTAACACAAAACGTCAAGCTAAAGATCACATAGGTTTTTAAGTCAATCCCTACGTTATTATGTTGGATGGTTTTTAATGTCAATATACTACAGTCCAAAATACCACTGTATTATTACATGGAGTTCGATCTCGGCGCGATCGGCTAAGCCATCTCATTTGAGACATCCACCATATTCACAATTTCATTCACAATACCACCGTGTTATTTCACGGAGTCCGATCTTGGCCCGATCGGCTAAGCCATCTCATTGAGACATCAACCATTTTCAAAATTTCATATTTTTTTTCCATCATTTAACTATGTTGGCACGATTGGCCCCAATTATAAAGTTATTCTTGGCGCTTGGCCGTATTTCATGATTTGAGTTCTTTTCCACATTCCAACATTATTATTATTATCATCAATAACAACACGGTTCTTCATTCAAGACTTTTGATTTCACATGTGAGAAATATAGAATCTAAGGCACATAGAGGCTTTTCATACAATTTGGCATAACAGTCTTAGATCGAATTTTGACTCGAAGTCAAGGCATTTTTAAAACATATTCTAAGAGCCCGTTTGGACATAAAAAAATTCCAAAAAAAAATTCACTTTTTTCGAAATTAGCGTTTGTTCATAAAATTTCCAATTTTCACTTGAAGATGCATTTTGGAAATTTTCGAAAACTTGAAAAACTCAAAAAAGCTGTTTTTCAAAATTTTCACTCACAAAACTTCAAAAACAACCCAAACTGAAATTTATGTCCAAACACAACTCTAAATTTCAAATACCATTTTCACTTGAAAAATATTTTCACCATTTCTTGGAATTTTACAATTCTTATGTCCAAACGCCTACTAAGTTTTGAATATTTCCTCAGATGATGAGATAACATGATGAAAGCATGGGAATAGATGTTACACATACATTTTCAAGGTAAGCACATTCGGGATAGAAATTTCTAGGACGTTCAATTCGAGACTTACATCTATTTCATAAGTAGCATGGGATTCAATTCTAAGAAGAGGGGGCTTAGACAACATACCTCAATTGAGACTCTTAAAACTCTAAGATGTTCCGGAATATTAGCAACATCAATCTATTTTAGCAATATAGAAAAATTGTACCCAAAATTAGGAAAACGATCATAATTCTAGCTCACTTGATCATTCTATCAAACACTATGTGTGTATTAAGATTTTATGACCCCTTTTTATGAAAGACTCCACCAACCCATACCCCATTCTTTTCTATCTTTAACTCACAACCTCCCCACATACCTTAGGAACACATGCATGCAAGGTAATCACTCTCATCCCCATGAGTTACCTTACCAAAAGCCCATTCTAGTTACATTTTGGAACTGAGAGTTTGGGTGATAGAATCTTACCTCTTAGGACAAATACCTAGGTGCCTCTCTTGATAATCTTTAAAGTGTTAAGCAAGAATTGAAGAGCAAATTTGATGAAGATTACTTTATCCCTCTAATACTCTCTTTCTCTCTCTAAGGATATCAAAAAATTAGCTCAAAATGGCTTAAGGTGGGTGTTTTAAGGAAAAGGGGATCGGGTTTAAAAACCTCAAAAATGAAGCTCCAGAATAGGGTATGCGGTTCGCACACAATGGTTATGTGGTCCGCGAATTAACCGCGAAAAGTGGCCCTGGGAACTGGGCTGCTTCACTCTATGGCTGTTATGTGTCCCGCAGACCTATTTTACGGTCGCATAATGCGCCGCAGAACCTCCCTCCATAAAATTACAAGGACGATTATGCGACCAAAGTGCGGCCCGCGAAATGGTTGTGCGGTCGCATAATATGCCGCAGAATTTACCTTAAAAATTGGCCAAAAAGGCTGTTTCACTCTACGGCCATTCTGTGGCCCGCAGAGCAATTGTGCGGCCGCATAATGGGCTGTAGCAATGCCTAATTCTGCAAAAATATTTCCTCCAACTCCCAGCGTACTGTTCAATACAAAAGGTTTGAATCTCGGCTTCCAAGCTCACCGCGAAGAATTTTTTACTATTATTAACCTCTACGCCTACTCCGGCATCACGTAATCCCGTGTTTTAGGTAAACTTTTACCGGGTTCTTACACGACGTGGAGGTTTAGGGGATTCTAAGGGATCCCTAGCTCGCGAACGTGAAGGCCAGGGGGTGAAGCCTTCGCGAATGCGGAAGGTACAACGTGAACGTGTAGGCTTTGTCTGTTATGCTTCGTGATCGCGTTAGGTGCTTCGCGAACGCGAAGAACACCTGACACCCAGTGTTATAACCTTATAAAAAACGGGATTTGAGTAATTTTTCACCATTTTAAAGTTTGATCTCGGCCTAGAGGCGATTTCCAAGAAATTTTTCATCCCAACTTCATAGGTTAGTAGATTTTAACTTGTTTCCTTACATTTCCATAAACTAATCACATAACCGAGCTCGGGAGTGAATGGTTACTTGGGTTTTGGTCCTAATCTCAGGTTTTGACCAAGTGGGCCCGGGGTTGACTTTTGTTGAGTTTTCCAAAATCATTAAAGATTGAATTTTTTTCACTCGTGGTAGTTTCTAAAGCCTGTTTTGAATTATTTGAACTATATTTGTTAGATTCGATTGGTTCGGAGGCTAATTCTAGAGAAAAAGCCGCAATTGAGCATTGATTTGGTTGGCGGAGTGAGGTAAGAGTCGTGGTTAACCTTGATTTGAGGGATTAGGACTTTTTGTTTATTTGCCACATGAACTATGTGTGGGAATGTTGTATATATGAGGTGATGAGTACATATGCATTTTTATTGGGTTAAAGCATGCAGGTGGGAATTATTCCTTTGTTCTAAGTTGTTTATTTGACTTTGTTTCTCCATACTAAGGTTAGATTATAACTTTTAACTATTTGTCACATCTTTATTGTTTATTTTGAAGATGTTGGAATTTTTGGAAGTTGAGTTTGATATCCTGGCACCATGAAGTGAACTTGTTTCCCGCCTTGTATTTATTATTTGGATTTATATTGTTGATTTTGTGAGGAAGAGCGAAAAGCACGAGGGGTGTTTTTGTTCCTTATTTACATTCATTATCATATATTGAGAGATGTTGAGTGTAAAAGCACGAAGGGTGATCCCTTTCCGGTAAGTAAAAGCATACCGGGTAATGTCGTTTCATTTTATTTATGATATTACATGGTGAGGACGAGAGTGAAAACACGAAGGCTGATGTTGTGCCATCTTCATTTCGTTGCCTAATTTGATTTCCAATTTTGGTGACTTACTTGGTAATATTTTTTTTCTTATTTCGGAAGATGTTATTTTTTGATTTCGTACTTGTCGTTTTTATGATATTTTGCCTTACGCATGTCCCCTTCCAGTTAATATTTTATTGTTCTTCTTGTTATTTTGTTTCTTTATATATATTTATACAAGGTTTTTATGTAGGTGTCTTATCATAGCTTCCTCACTACCTCGTCGAGGTTAGGCTCGACGCTTACGAAGTGCATTGGATCAGTAGTACACTTGCTACACTTCTTCACTTCTTGTGTAGATACTGGTATTGGTCCCAACAATGCTTAGAGGTTCTCTGCTCGAATCATATTGCTTCGGAGACTTGAGGTAGATCTGCTGGCATTCGTAGACCTTGAAGTCCCCTTCTATTTCCTATCTTTATTGTTTATGTGATTTGAACAGTTGTATTTATTTTGAACTATATTTGTAGACTTCTAGTTGCTCACTTTTGACACGAGACTCTAGGGTTGAGTTATACCGCATTATGTTATGGGTTTATTTCAAGTATTTAGATTTAATCTTCATTAATAATTGTTATTATTCTATTTTGATCTGTTTAGTTATTAAATTGTTTAACTAATATTGGTTTGCATAGCAAGTGGACGTTAGGTTCTATCACGACCCTGAGGTTGGGATTCCGGGTTGTGGCATAATTTTTATAGAAATTGATAGAGATATTTCCTTTTTCAACATTATCTTTGAGAAAATGATGTGTGATATCAATGTTCTTGGTTCTCTTATGCTGACAAGGATTTTTAGCAATATTTATGGCATTGGTATTGTCACAAAAAATGGGGACACAATTAACAAAAATACCATAGTCCCTGAGTTTTTGCCTTCTCCATAGCAATTGAGCATGGCAAGACGTTGCTGCTACATATTCTGCTTCAGTTGCAGATAAAGCCATTGAGTTTTGCTTCTTTGTTCCCCAAGACACCAGGAAAGAACCAAGAAAATGTGTTGTTCCTGAGAAAAAATGTAGTGAGTGCACACAGGTTTCTCATAGATGACCTGGTTTGTTGTCCAGCATTTGCATTAGATATGATGTTCTCAAGGGGGTGTGAGCTTTGATGTTTCCATGGCCTAACTTTCATACCTAGAGATGGTTCAGGCAGGGAGTGACCTAAAGGACTAGGGTCAGTAGGTGAATCTTCTCCTATATGAGTATCAGTTAGTGTTGTTCCCGCTTCTTCCTGTTCTTCCTGATCACTCGCATCTCCCTCAGGATTCCTTTATCCCCTTTCAGATTGTTGTTCATGTTCTCTAGAAATTCCTTCACCAGTGAGCCCAATTGTAACGATCTGGTAGGTCGTTTTGAGAGTTAGCGCTCCGATCCCCTAATAACCGCTTCTCCCATGTCTATTTATGTTATTGGAACTTGTCGGAGCGTTGAGTGATGAAATCCGGGGTAATTTTTGACACATAGTCCATAAATGTGGAATTTAGCTTTAGAAATCTAGTCGTAGCTAGAGCTATGTGAAAACGGATCCGGAATGGAATTTTGTCGACTCCGTTAGCTCCGTTGGGTGATTTCGGGGTTAGGAGCGTGTTCGGAATGTGTTTTCGAGGTCAGTTGTGGATTTAGGCTTGAATTGGCGAAAGTTGGAATTTTCGCGATATCGACCGGTAGGTGAAAATTTGATATCGGACTCGGAGTGGAATTCCGAAAGAGACAGCATGTCCGTAATGTCATTTATGACCTGTGTGCAAAATTTGAGGTCATTCGAATGAGTTAAGACGTGTTTCGGCATCGGATGTGAATTCTAGAAATTTCATAAGTTCTTAGGCTTGAATCTATGAATATTTGATGATTTTGATGTTATGAGATGTGTTTTAAAGGCTCAACCAAGTTTGAATGGGGTATTAGAGTTGGTTGGTTGTTTTGGTTGAGGTCCCGGGGGCTCGGGTGTGTTTCAGGTGTTCAAACGGGCATTGTGTGATGAGGATGCAGGATCGGATCTGTGTGCCCAATGTGGGTGGGCTTTGGGAGTTGATTCTTGAGGAGGCCCATAGTTCACGGTATTCCATCCATCCAGGTACCGCGAAGATGTACCAGGATCTGGGACAGCACTATTGGTGGCGAAGGATGAAGAAGGATATAACGGAGTTTGTAGCCAAGTGTCTCAACTGTCAGCAAGTCAAATGTGAGCATCAGAGACCGGGAGGGTTACTTCAGTAGATTGAGCTTCCAGAGTGGAAGTGGGAGTGGATCACCATGGACTTTGTGGTTGGACTTCCTCGGACTTTGAGGAAGCATGATGTTATTTTGGTGATTGTGGACCGGCTGACCAAATCAGCCCATTTCATTCCAGTGCTGACTACATATTCACCTGAGAGGTTGGCTGAGATTTATATCAGAGAGATTGTTCGCCTCCACGGTATTCCAGTATCTATCATTTTAGACATAGGTACACAGTTCACTTCACAGTTCTGGAGAGCCGTTCAGCAGGATTTAGGCACCAGGGTAGAGTTGAGTACAACTTTTCACCCTGAGACGGACGGGCAGTCCGAGCGCACGATTCAGATTCTCGAGGATATGTCCCATGCCTGTGTGATAGATTTTGGAGGGTCATGGGATCGATACTTGCCTCTTGCAGAGTTTGCTTATAACAACAGCTACCAGTCCAACATTCAGATGGCGCCATATGAGGCTTTGTACAAGTCTCCCGTGGAATGGTTTGAGCCGGGCAAGGACCGATTGTTGGGTACAGACTTGGTTCAGGATGCTCTGGAAAAGGTGAAGGTGATTCAGGAGAGACTTTGCACAGCTCAGTCCAGGCAGAAGAGCTATGCGGACTGGAAGGTTCGTGACTTGGCATTTATGGCTGGTGATCGAGTTTTGCTTCAGGTATCGCCTATGAAGGGAGTCATGAGGTTCATGAAGAAAGGCAAGCTGAGTACGAGATTTATTAGCCCTTTTGAGGTGTTGCGACCTGTTGGGGAGGTTGCTTATGAGCTAGCCCTTCCTCCCAGCCTAGCAGGGGTTCATCCGGTGTTCCACGTCTCCATGCTCTGGAAGTATCACGGTGACCCGACTCATGTTTTGGATTTCAGTTCAGTCCAATTGGAAAAGGATCTGTCATATGTTGAGGAGCCAGTAGCTATACTGGATAGGCAGGTCATGTCAAAGGATATTGCGTCAGTTGGGTTCAGTGTAGGGATCAGTCAGTCGAGGAGGCGCCTTGGGAGACCGAGCAGGATATACGGAGTCAGTACCCTCATCTTTTCACAGCTTCAGGTATGTTTCTATGCTCGTTAGAGGATGAACGATTTTCTTAAGAGGGGGAGGATGTAACGACTCGGTCGGTCGTTTTGAGAGTTAGCACCTTGATCCCCTAATAACCGCTTCTCCCATGTCTATTTATGTTATTGGAACTTGTCGAAGCGTTGAGTGATGAAATCCAGGGTGATTTTGGACACATAGTCCATAAATGTGGAATTTAGCTTTAGAAATTTGACCGTAGCTAGAGTTGTCTGAAGATGATATGGAATGGAATTCCGTCGACTCCGTTAGCTCTGTTGGGTGATTTCGGGGTTAGGAGCGTGCTCAGAATGTGTTTTCGAGGTCGGTTGTGGATTTAGGCTTGAATTGGCGATAGTTGGAATTTTGGCGATTTCGGCCGATAGGTGAAATTTTGATATCGAACTCGGAATGGAATTCCGAAAGCGACAGCATATCCGTAATGTCATTACCTGTGTGCAAAAGTTGAGGTCATTCGGATAAGTTTTGACGCGTTTCGGCATCGGATGTGAATTCTATAAATTTCATAAGTTCTTAGGCTTGAATCTATGAATATTTGATGATTTTGATGTTCTGCGATGTGTTTTTAAGGCTCGACCAAGTTTTAAAGGGGTATTAGAGTTGGTTGGTAGTTTTGGTTGAGGTCCCGGGGACCTCGGGTGTTCAAACGGGCATTTTTGGCCTAATAGCCTTAGCTAGTTTTCTGGTTTTTCTACAGCTGTATTTTGTTCTCTACGATCGCAAAGGTTCACACGCGATCACGTAAGGTAAAAGTCAGAGGTCCGCTATTTGTTCCTTGCGATCGCAATAAAATGTCTGCGATCGCAGTGTGTTTGAATCTTGGTCAACGCGATCACATGACCAGGACCACGTTCGCATAGAGTATTCTTGGTCTGGGGGAGTTTCAATATTTGTTCTACGCGGTCGCGTGGCCCCAACCGCGATCGCGTAGCTCTGAGTCGTGAAGGTATGCGATCGTAGGAATATAGGTGCGTTCGCATAAGAGGAATTATGGGCACGTGTGAGACTACTCTCCGCGATCGCGACTCATCGTACGCGATCGCATAGAAGAAATGCCTGGGCAGTCTTTTAAAGACCCAAGTCCGAGGGTTTATGTTATTTTCACCATTTTCGAATTTGAGAGCTCAGGAGAGACGATTTTTGGAGGCTTTTGCACCTGGGTAACTTGGGTAAGTTTCTATCCATTATAGATCAATTTCCATGATTCCAATCTTAAACCCAACCTTAAATTTCGAAAATTTTGGGTAGAAAATGGGAAAAATGGGATGAACTTCATAGACCGAATTACTGAGTTATGATTGGGTGTTTGACCTCCGATTTGAGAGATTCTTATATGGTTAGACTCGTGAGTGAATGGATGTCGGGAAAATATAAATTTTACCTGATTCCGAGCGTGGGCCTGGGGGACTCTTTGGGCAAATTTCCTAATTCCGCGTACTAGCTCATAAATAATTAGCTATTTTGTTTTCTTGAAATGATATTTAAACTATGCAATCGAATTGACCAGATTTGGGCCACCCAGAGTTGGATACTCGTGGCAAGAGTGTGGTATTGAGTTGATTAGCGCAGTCAAGGTAAGTGGCTTACCTAATTCTATGTTAGGGACTTCCCCTTAGGCATTTTTATACTGATTTTGTTATGTGGACGCCGTGTACGTGAGGTGACGTGTGCGTACATGGTTCATTGTTGCTAAATCCTATTTTTACTTCCATGAAATCACTCATTTCATTCCTATATTATTGTTTACTGTCTTAACTGAGTAGTTATCTTAAGAGTAAGCATGCCTACCTATCCTTACTTGATTTCCTCTTATTTGCTACTAGTTGCACCATGCTTAGGTAGCTTTACTCTAATCTCGCCTGTTGTTTTCCTGGACTGTTTAATTAAGCCGTATCCGACATACTTCTGCTTTGCATATTTAAATTGGGACTACGAACCGATATCAGGAAGCTTTCCTCTTGTACTACATTTCATATTTAAATTGGGACTACGGACCGAGATCCTGGAGTGTTCCCCCTGTACTGAAATGCATATTTAAATTGGGACTACGGACCGAGATCCGGGAGCTTTCCCCCTGTACTGCATTTCATATTTAAATTGGGACTATGGACCGAGATTCGGGAGATTTCCCCCTATACTAAAATGCATATTTAAATTTGGAATATGGACAGAGATACGGGAGCTGTCCCCTTGTACTGCATAGCATATTTAAATTGGGACTATGGACTGAGATCCGAGAGCTTTCCCCTTGTACTGCATTGCATATTTACTATTGTGATATATGTTGTGCTCAGCCGAGGGCTCTCTATTTGTTATAAATTCTTCCAGTTTCCATTAATCCTGTTTATCATTGCTCATCTATGTTTCACTATTTTAAATTTATATTGACTTGTTTTAAAAACTCAGTAGAGCCTCAACCTGACCTCGTCACTACATGACTGGGGTTAGTCTTGGCACTTACGGAGTACCGAATGTGGTGTACTCATGCCCTTTCCTGCGCATGTTTTCCCCATGTGCAGATCCAGGTACCAGCACCCAGTATCGTGGCTAGGAGTCGTTCTAGCAGCTGCCAGAGATCGCGAGGTAATTCTGCTGCGTCCGCAGAATCCCACGAGTCCCCTTCTACTATAGTATAGGCATAGAGGACTTATGTATTTTCCACTATTTCATTGTATAGAGCTACATTTAGTACAGACCTTGTGACTATCGTGACATTCCGGGTTTTGGGAAGTGAAAGTGTACATGCTGAGCAGCTATGTTATATCTACTTGAGTTCTTTTCTGTCCTTATTTTATTGATTTTATTATTTTTTCGCAAATTTTAGGCTTACCTAGTCGTAGAAACTAGGTGTCGTCACGATACCTTTCGGAGGGCGAAACAGGTCGTGACACCTATATCATAGTGTTCATCCTACAAACCTTTCTCAACCATGTCAGATTCATCAAAATAATATGAATATTTTCTTCAACACACATAGTTCTTTTATTAAATACTTTTTAAGATTTACTATGTTGTCATCAAACTTGCCTAGAGCTTCTTTGCCATTGTTTTGCACAAAACATTTACACGTAATGCTTTTAGGTGAGTGATGTTGGGATTTCTTTCTCAAAGTAACTCATAGTGAGTCTTCTCAAGAATGGTTCTGGCCATGCATCTGTTTAACAAGTAATAGGTAGTATTGACTACCTCAGCCCAAAATCTCTAAGGCATTCCACTAGCAATTAGCATAGTCATGCCCATATCTTCTAGAGACCTATTTTTTGTTCCACAACACCATTTTGTTGTGGAGTTCTAGGTGCAAAGAAGTTGTGAAAAATTCCATGAGTGCTACAGGACTCAAGGAATTTTGGAGTTTTCAAACGCAGTCCCATGGTCTGTTATTATACTTAAAACAATAATTTCCAGCCTTTGATGAACCATTCTGACACACACACAGAAAACATCAAAAGTTTCATCCTTATATGCCAGAAACAAGGTCCATGTGTACCTAGAGTAATCATCAACAATCACAAACACATACTTCTTACCCCCTGCTCTTAACTTTTCAATTGTCCACATAGGTCCATGTGAAGGAATTCCAGGGTTTGTAAGTACTAACAAACTTCTTAGATTTAAAGTATGGACTTACATGTTTGCCTCTGACACAAACATCACATTCTTTGTCTGATGTGAACTTAACTTTTGGTAGTGCAAGGACTAGGTCCTTTGCTTCCAGTTTTTTGAATTGAGATAGACTAGCATGTCCCAGTCTTCTATGACACAATAGTAGGTCATCTTACACTACACTTAAACATGTATGCTCACTCTGAGTAAGATACATAATAGATTTCTTACAGACATTGTTATGTCTCTTACCTTTCAAAACAATTTCATCAGTATCCAACTTAGTGACAATGCAGATTTTGGAATTAAACTTTACCTCATTACCATTATCACACATTTGAGAAATGTTGAGAAGATTATATTTAAGACCAACTACATAGTACACATCTTCTATAGCATGAGAGAGTGACTTACCAACCTTAGCAATACGTGTTATTTGTCCCTTTTTCCCATTTCCAAATGAAACACTCTCTCCTTGGAAGGCTTTCAGCGAGGAAGTTTTCCTTTTCACCGATCATATGTCTTGAACATCTACAATCTAGATACCGGTCTTGAGTGTTTCCTCTCACTTTATCCTGCAAAAAAAATCATAATTTAGTCTTGGAAACCCAAACAAGCTTGGGCCCCTTTTTATTGGTAAAGGGATGAATCAAATCTCTTCTTTCCCAGAAGGGGAGAGTGTTTACATTCCTTTTTCTTATTAAACTTAATTCACTTAGTTTGAACAAAAGAATTGGTTGTGGGTTTTTATTTATTCTCCATATATTTAGTTAGACCAAAGGTATTTTTGAACTAAACCTGAATTAAGGCAAGGCAAATATCTCTTAGGTGTCCTGCCTTCCCAAAGTGAGTGCACACCTTATTGTCAGAAATTCCTACATACATGGAATCAATCTAGGTATAGGTTTCCTATAACCAATTCCTGATTTGTTAGTTTTGTAGTTTTCATTTATCCAGTTTAGCACATCTGAGGATCTGTGCCACTTTCTTAGCCTAGATAATTCATACTTTGCCTTTTCAAGATTCTCTTACAGTACTTTATTCCTACAGTCAGCATCATAGAAACTATCTTTGAGCTTCTTCAGTTCTTTTTCAAGATTGTTTTGCAAATCACTCATTATTCCTTTGCCATGTACAGCAGATTGCTGCTCATTATTAGAAGTGAGCTTAAGAACCTGGTTCTTAAGATCTTTAACCTGCCCTTCAAGACCAGCTTTTTCAGATTCAAGCCTTTTAAGGTCAAGCTTATTAATTGATCATTTTCACTACTTAACCTATCCATCTCACTCATCATGGTCACTATTATGGCCATTAACTATTTTTTAGACATAGCATGAATATTTTATTTCAGGTTAGAAATACTTACCTGGTTAGTTTCATCTTCAGCCTCTAAGTCTCTCATGGCCATCATTCTTATCACTTCCTCTTCTATATGGCTTTCTTCAATTTCAATTAGGGAAATTTCAATATTTTCATTTCTAAAATCAGCCTCCAACGTCCTTCATGTATCATGAGCTGAGATGCAAGGGGACATCTTGTAGAGAACACTTTTTGGTAGATTCTATAGAGCAAATCCTTTGCCTTAGCATTTTTCTGGATCATCTTTCGATCCTCAACATCATATTCTTCCTCTCTCTTTATACTCTTGTTTCCATCACTTTCCACTTTGGCAGGGGTAATTGGTCCCAGTTATCCATAGATCAAAATCAGTGGTCTGAAGGAACACTTCTATCTGTATCTTCCATTCGTCATAGTGGTGTCTATCAAACATAGGGGGTCTTCCAATGTGCATTCCTAGTTGTACAGGTGATTCAGTATCAACTGCCTTGTGTGCCTCTATCACAGCATAAAGACTCATAGACTCGTCCTCCATTTCTTCCTCTTTATCACTTTCATTGTCCTCATATGCTGCTAGAAAAGCTTGTTTCATGGCCTTAGTGAATCCTTTGCCTAGGATTTTGCCTTTGTTTAGGCCTCTCTCTTTAATTTTCCCTTTTCTCATTTTCAGCTCTTTCATTCTTCCATTCAATTTCCAGCATTGGACAGTCTTTGACCATGTGATCCAGCTTGTTGCACTTGTAATATCCATCATATGAAGAATTGTCAATCTGCTTAGGGTTGCCACTGTTTTCTCTCTTAGATGCATTCTTGGAATTTTTTATGAACGTTTTGAACTTAGAAAACATTGCTAGGCCGAGTTCATCATTGTTAGATTCATCTTCTTTGGATGCCTTAAGAAGCAAGGACTTATCCCTTTTTGGTTCCTCCTTGCGCAGTTCCAGCTTTCTCATCTCATGGGTCTTTAAGTTTCCAATCAACTCGTCCAGTGAAATCTTATCCAACTCCTTTGCTTCCTGGATGGTCGTGAATTTTGATTTCCGTGAAGTTGGGAGAATCCTTAGAAGCTTGCTAGCCAATTCTTCATAAGTGAATAACTTTCCAAGTGACTTCAATTCATTTGTTATTATAGTAAACCGAGTCATCATCTCCTAGGTGGATTCACACTCCTTCATAGAGAAAAGCTCATAATTCCTCATAAGCAGCTCAACCCTTGATCTCTTTTCTTGATTTATTTCTTCATGAGCAGTTTGAAGTGCATCCAGATCTTCTTTGTATTAGAGCATGCAGATATCCTGTTGTACTCATCATGACCAAATCCACATATGAGGATCTTCTTGGCCTTTGCATTCTTCGTCATCATCCTAAAATCTGCCGCCACAAATTCAGAGGGGTCTTTGAGAACATTTCATTTTTCCCATTTTGTTTGGTGGGAGTTAGTGGTCCTCGATTCACTATCATCCAAAGTTCTTAGTCCTCAGCCGTTTGTAAATTCTCCATTCTTGCCTTCCATCAACTGTAATATTTTTCATTGAACAGAGGTGACCTAGAATTTGACTGTCCTTCATTAATTCCAAGTGGGGCACTCATTTTGCTTCCAAGATTTCTCTAGGTGTTAACCACGTCTGAGAGAACTTGCTTTGATACCAATTGTTTGATGGAGTGTCTTCCTAAATTTACTAAAGAACTTGGTTCTTTGCCTTACTCCTTATGCATAAACGGTAAAAACAGTAAAAATAGAGACAACAATTTTTATATGAAAAATTACCCGACTCAAAGGTGCAAAAATAACGATCTACCACGTAAGATTTTAACGTCAATATTAGTAAAACAGAATGAGCCAATATTGTTACACCCCATATATTCATACATGGAAGTATGTCATAAATAAATTGATATAAGCTCGGAAATGAGATGTTACATTCTTCATTTCCGTACGTAAAAGTTTCGTCGTAAGTTAATCAACGTAAGTTCGGGAATGGGATGATTTTGAAATTATAAGCAATATGTTTCAAACAAGTGATGAGTAAATTCGTGAAGGTGAGAGGGGAGGCAAGTCAAAGAAAATTAATTCTCGTCCAAGTTTGACATGTTGGGATAAAGTACGGCCCGAGCTAAAATACTCGGTATTTATGGACTAGTGTCATACAAGGTACCACATGACCATGATAGTAAGGTGTAAAAGGTATGTTAAAAGTGATTAGTATTTTAAGTAAGTGGAGATAATTCTTAGTTATTTGTATAATTGGTTAATTATTGGGTAATGGGACATTACCTGGTTAATTAATAATTAGTGATGGATTAATTAAAGTCTTTGGGTACAAACTAAGGTCTTTGGATGAGTTCAAAGTGTAAAAAACGTGGCAGCCCCCTTCTATTATAATTAGTGACTCATTAGTCATTTAAGATAGGTGTCACCTTAAGGAATTTGGTGGCAAAATTGTTCCTAAAGTGGGGCCACATCATAAGGCATCTTAAGACTTAAGAAGTCTTTCATCAATAATGTTAGTCTTCAAAACTTCAACTCAAAAATAAGACTTCTCTAACCTGGTAACGTGGGGAAGTTTAGCATATTCAAAAAATTCAACATGATTTCATGGAAATTCCACAAGATTTCATAGCAGCTTAAGAACCGTGTGATGTTTCAATGATAAGGAAGTACGGTACAATCTTTCTCAAGAACATCATACGAATTTTTCCCTACTTGATCTTGCCGTAACGTGTTTTGTCGTAATTAACGTGTGTTAGAGGGGTTGTCAATAGAATTAACCCAGATATGTTAAGGTTATCCCTTCTTTCTTTTTGACATGATCCAAATAATACAAATGAAATGAGCAAAATACGCAACTTTCATAAATGACTCTATTCATAGAAATACTAGGGGTGTCTATATTCTTGATTCTCCATGTGTATTATTATTATATCTTTTGTTCATGGGTCTCAGAAAAATACATATTTGATAAAGTTTATCCGAAAGGCATACTGATTTTTATAGCATTCCGAGAAAATCTTATTAACGTATTTCTTATGCATTTCATGCGTTTATACATGTACATTAAGAGATATGCATATGTGCGTATATACGTATATTATATTTATAAGAGATATGGGAAAAAGGTTACGGTGTTATATACACACCACCACCTAATCAGCTGGTATATGTTGATGATTTGCCCAAAGTGGCCAAAATGATATGATGGGATTCCCCACAGAGGCTTGATGATGTTATGAATGCATATACATATGCATGGTAGGACCTATATATACGCATATGCATGACATTATTAAAATAAAACAATTCACATAGCTATGCAAACGTACATATCGAGTCTTTTAATCCATGTTTCTCTCATGGCTATTATTTACTGATTTTCATTCCTTACATACTCGATACATTATTTGTACTGACGTCCTTTTTGCCTAGGGACGCTGGTTTCATGGCCGCAGGTCCCGATAGACATGTCGAGAGCCCTCCAAGTAGGCTATCATCTCAGCAGAAGATGATGGTGCGCTTCATCTGCTTCGGAGTTGCTTGTTTGGTTAGTATGATTTAGACGTGTATTGTTTGATATGGCGGGACTCTATCCCGACCTTTATGAAAATTATGTATCCTTAGAGGCTTATAGATAGATGTCATGTACGTAAAGGATTGTATGGCCTTGTCGGCCTATGTTTAGTCTATGAATGGTTATTTTGGTCTTATGGGCTCGTATGTCTTATGTATAAGTTAGTATTACATGTTGTATTCTACTTATCTCACGGCAGCCTTCCGGCTCAGTTATCTATGATAGTATGACATGAAAAGATATGTTATGTTGGTACTCGGTTGAGTAAGGTACCGGGTGCCCGTCGCAGCCCATCGTTTTGGGTCGTGACAAAAGTGGTATCAGAGCTACAAATCGTGTCTAGTAGAGTCTTTTTTATAGGTTTGTCGTGCACTACACTTATAAGGAGGAGGCTACAAGGCATTTAGGACTGTATCTCTTTCTTCTTACTCTAGATCGTGTGGTAGAGCTCAGTTGTAAGAATTCAAATTCCTAACTTCTATTTTATTTGTAATAGGACGATACCTACATCCAGAAATATAGTTGGTAAAAGATTGAATGTGACTATGGAAGAGTTGAGTTAGAGGTACTCGATTTTTCATGATGCTTATGATAATTAAATATAAGGTCTTCAGTAGATCATGTGTGTACTAAGATGTGTATGCCTCTTGATAAGGAGCCTTGAGGAAAGAATACCTATCCACCTTTGTGGTGAAAGACAATGGGAGATTCAGAAGATAAATACAAGTTTCAACAAGTAAAAGAAGCAAGATAAAGAAGGGTACGAGGCGCCCAGTTAATGAAGGTTAACAATATTTACAATTCAGGCAGAGGAATATAAGCTTTTTTAGTTTCATTCAATAGTAATAGAGGTATGTACAATTGGCTACGTCGATTTTAGTTATGCCCTGTGGGAGCTAACATATATGGTTCAAGAGAAGTACAGGATATCAGGATCCGACTAGGGTTAGAGTTACCCAAAAGGGTGGATGAATTATTTGCGTTAGTCTACCTTTCTGAAGGATATTACAAATGTGCTAATAGATCTCCTTGTGAGACACCCAATGGTGCACTCTAAAATAATACAGCTAGATATGAGTACCACAAATATGGGCACTGCTAGCCTGGAAGGGATAAATATTATCTTAGAATGGCTCTCGTCCTTAGTAGAGAGATAATTCTAGACAACCCGAAGATCCAGTGGATGGAGCAAAAGGGAGCTAAAAGCAAAAGAATATCTTGCTGAAGTTTTCAGATAAAGTGATAGACAAAAATGTTAGCAGGAAATAAGAAGAGAGATAATGAAGCATTAAGAGTAAGATGTGATACATCATTGACAACGGTAGGTCAAAAGAAGGAAAAGTTAGACCTCAGAATAATAGAAGTCAGTGCGGGATGGTGAACAAGACAAACTAAACGTGAATTAGGGACTGAGTGATTGGATAATAGTCGGCATCATGAGAGTTTTAAATTTTGTTCCGGCGATAATAGAATGGATAACAGAACAAGATTCATGAGAAATTCAGAGAATGGTTATTCAGGAATACGCTTCCCTAAAGCAAGCAATGTGAGCAAAGTTAAGCTTAAGGGACTATGTGTGCCAGTTACACTAAGTGCCACCCGCGCGAGTAAGGGATTTCCTTATCCTTGGTACAGAAGGATTACCGCAAGGCGAGTAAGGGTCATCGATAGTGTGAGAAGACGCCAACGATGAAGAGGTAAAGCATCTATAGGTAGATCATGATAGCGCAAAATATTAGTACTTCCCTAAAGGGGGATATGGAGTGATGTGGCATTAAGTTGGAATTAAGTGGTTCTAGTAATTATGGAATGGTGAAGGAAGAATGTGATAAAATGAAAAAGGGATGAGATTGCAGTTATTCAAAGCCTACAGATATGCTACGATACCATATCATTATGCAAACACGGCATCAAGAAGAGGAAGTAAGGGTTCTTGCGCGAGATGTTATTGATTAATAAGGAGCCAGTGCGAGAGGTAAGTTAAGACAAAGGAAATAACCCAAGAAAGATTAAGCAGAATATTGATATGAATGGGACAACGAGTAGTTAGTAGCTGATTCAGGAAGTGCCTAGTTATGGCTAGATAAGAGGATACAGACAAATCAATAGATCGTGCAAGATAAACAGAGTGAACCTCAATATGGGGAATTCAGTCTCGCAAATTTAACATCGTGACCCTTGAGAAATATTCAGATAGGAGTTGGGTAGTTAAAGGTATTGTATAAATGTTATGGAAATAAAAGAGAGTGTCACTGGGGAGACAGTCAAAATATCAGTTCAGAAGCAACACTACAAGCACAAGGGCGTGGAGGTAAGAACTACGGATAATTATAGGTGAGTACGAACATCAATAATTCCACCGGGTATGCAATGTAATGAGCTCGCAGCTTTACAAGAGTCAGAAGGCCTTCCCTAAGTACTACAATGAAAGACTAACTGAGGAAATAAGGAAGAAGGCTTCAACCAAAGCACAGTGACCTAAAGAGGAAATGGTTTTGTAACAACAGTCCCACTACAAAAGAAAGTGGCACCTACCATGGCTAATGAGCGGGGAGTGAAACTTAAAGTAATATTCAAGACCATATGAGTTGCACAAAAATTTTGGCATGCGTAACAACTTAGATAAGTTAGGTATGCACGCAACAATGGGGCAAAAAGATCAGGAAAAGAAATTTCTTATGTTTGAAGAAATTTGAAATGGAACAAAAGGAATTATTCGATTAATGATCTCCCGTAGAAGACTCCGGTATAAGTTAAAGAAGGAAGGGGGTCCAGGTCATAGAGAAAAATCATTAGAAGATTCTATCATGGTTTTCCATAGCGTCCACGAAAGGTTAGAGTAATAACTAAATGCCATGAGCCACAGATCGGAAGATAGCTTAATCCTACATAAGGCTAATCAGAAGAAGAGGAAACTAAAGAGTTACATCAACTAAGTAAATTAGGAGTCTGTTTATTGGACCCAGAAAGTTATAGACATCATGATTGAGAATATTGCAGAATGACTCTTAATATCAGAGGTACAAGAGAGATAGTGCAGTAGCCATATTCTATAACGGCTCTACGATAAAGCCAACTAGAAGTGTCCCAACCTCATAAGAAGTTAGTATGAAGCTCTCACGAGATTGTGTAAAGAAGTGCATGTATTATAATAGAAGTTTAAGACGCGGATGTCAATTATACCTATGTGGAGGGGAGGTCATGAAAGAGACGGAAGATGTGATGTGAGGCTTTAAGGTAAGTAAGGTAAAGGTGAACAACGCACGAGATACTCAAAAGCAGAAGGTTGAGAATAGTCCATACTTCGGATAGAAAGCTAGAAGCGCGGGGATTCAATATCCAGGAATGATAGCGGCATCGTTAGTGGCATATCTTCCAGCCTATGGTATTTAGGTACCAAGAGATCTAGCCAAGAGAGTAAAGAAGTGTTAGACACGATGTGATGTCTCGCTTGATGTTCTAGATTAACATAAGGGAATCTATGGTGCAAACAAGTTGAAGGAAGGTTGTGAATAGTATAAATAGATACGTAGAGGTCGCAAGCTAAAGTATAGTAAAGCGAAGAGGTTTTGTGATAGAAGTAAGGGTGAGAAAGGGCGAGTAAGAAGGTAACGAGAATGGATAAGTCCTCGAGATTAAGCCTATGAGAACAAAAGAGCTAATGGTTTCTCTAAATTATAGAAAGTTTAGCATAGTTTGAATGAACTCAAAGGAATCTAAAGACTAATAGCATCTAGAGTGGAATGAGGGTGTGATTATGATAGATAAAGGATGATGTCTGGCCTTCGATTGAGTAATGACTTGAAGATGATTTCATGAATTATACAGGATTAAAATACCCATGTAAGGTGACTCATATTGGGATGCTATAAAATACAGTTATGGAAGTATTGTATCGCCTCTAGGTGGATCAATCTAATTACTCCAGATGTCCCTGATGAGACGTGAGCCCTAGCGGCAGTATTACATAAGAGATCAAGTCATAAATGGTAGATGATAGATCAATATTAAGGTGAATCAACAGTGTATGGACAAAAGTCACAAGGTATGAGATGATATTAGGTCGTCATTCTTAAGATGAACAAGTAATGAGGAGGCATTAAAGGACTTAGATTTATACATATGGGATAAGTAACCAAAGTAACCTGGAGTTCGGTAGTAGACCTCAGTAACGATAAATTTAAGTAAGAGTTATGGTATAATAAGACCTACCTAGATGTTGTAAAATCATACGAATGGATAAGCGGTCTATGAAATAAGGTATAACAATATTCGTAAGTTTGACAAAGTACCAAGCGAACAACTTTAGCATACCTACAGATGCCCAGAGGGACATTTTATCAAGTTCTGCATATATATTAGCAATGTGAGGCCTAAAGATTGGCTAAAAGCTGGAGGAAAGAGGAGAGAAGAGTCACATAGGAGCACATACAAAGAAAAAGTCGTACAGGTTTCATGACAGAAGATAGCAAGAGTTACGAGATTGGAAGAATTCCGACCACAGATCGGGGTGCGAGAAAGAGGCTTAAAGAGGGGAATGCCCTGGACATTGGATTTATTCAAAGAATAGTTGCCTAAATGGAAAGAAGAGTATTAAATTATTCGCAAGAGCTATGGGTTATGAGAATGATAAGTGCGTCAGTCAACATTCGAGGACGAATGTTCCAAAGGGGGGAATGATGTTACACCCCATATTTTCGTACATGGAAGTACACCATAAGTAAATTGATATAAGCTCGGAAATGAGATGTTACATTCTGCATTTTTGTACGTTAAAGTTTCGTTGTAAGTTAATCGGCGTAAGTTCGGGAATAAGATTATCTTGAGATTATAAGCATTATGCTATTTCAAACAAGTGATGAGTAAATTTGTGAAGGTGAGAGGGGAGGCAAGTCAAAGAAAATAAATTTCCGTCCAAGTTTGACATGTCGGCCCGAGCTAAAATACTCGGTATTTATGGACTAGTGTCATACAAGGTACCACATGACCATGATAGTCAGGTGTATAAGGTATGTTAAAAGTGATTAGTATTTTAAGTAAGTAGAGATAATTCTTAGTTATGTGGATAATTGGTTAATTATTGGGTAATGGGACATTACCTAGTTAATTAATAATTAGTAATGGATTAATTAAAGTCTTTGGGTACAGACTAGGGTCTTTGGATGAGTTCAAAGTGTAAAAAACGTGGCAGCCCCCTTCTATTTTAATTAATGACTCATTAGTCATTTAAGATAGGTTTTACCTTAAGGAATTTGGTGGCAAAATTATTCCTAAAGTGGGGCCACATCATAAGGCATCTTAAAACTTAAGAAGTCTTTCATCAATAATGTTAGTCTTCAAAAATTCAACTCAAAAATAAGACTTTTGTAACCTGGTAACGTGGGGAAGATTAGCATCTTCAACAAATTCAACATGATTTCATGGAAATTCCACAAGATTTCATAGCATCTTAAGCAATGTGAGATTTTGCAATTATAAGGAAGTACGGTACAATCTTTCTCAAGAATATCGAATGGATTTTTTCCTACTTCGATCTTGTCGTCACGTGTTTTGTTGAAATTAACGTATGTTAGAGGGGTTGTCAATAGATCGACTCAGGTATGTTAAGGTTATCCATTCTTTCTTTTTGGCATGATCCAAATAATACAAATGAAACGAGCAAAATATGCAACTTTCATAAATGACTCTATTCATAGAAATACTAGGGTTGTCTATATTCTTGATTCCCCATATGAATTATTATTATATCTTATGTTCATGGGTCTCAAAAAAATACGTCTTTGATAAAGTTTATCTGAAAAGCATACTGATTTTTATAGCATTCCGAGAAAATATTATTAATGTATTTCTTATGCATTTCATGCATTTATACATGTACATTGACCCATGACCAGATGGCGTTATATACGCGTATATATGTATATCATATTTATATGGGATATGGGAAAAAGGTTACGGTGTTATATACGCACCACCACCTGATCAGCTGGTATACGTTGATGATTTGCCCACAGTGACCGAAATGATATGATGGGATGCCCTCAGAGGCTTGATGATGTTATGAATGCATATACCTATGCATGGTATGACATTTATACGCATATGCATGACATTATAAAAATGAAATGATTCACAGAGCTATGCAAACGTACATGTCGAGTCTTTTACTCTATGTTTCTCTCATGCCTATTATTTACTGATTTTCATTCCTTACATACTCGGTATATTATTTGTACTGAGTCCCTTTTTCCCGGGGACGCTGCGTTTCATGGCCGCAGATCCCGATAGACAGGTCGAGAGCCCTCCAAGTAGGCTATCAGCTCAACAGAAGATGTTGGTGTGCTCCATTTGCTTCGAAGTTTCTTGTTTGGTTAGTATGTTTTAGACGTGTATTGTTTGATATGGCGGGATTCTTTTCCGACCTTTATGAAAATTATGTATCCTTAGAGGCTTGTAGATAGATGTCATGTACGTAAAAGATTGTATGGCCTTCTCGACCTATGTTCTATGTACGAATAGTTATTTTGGTCTTATAGGCCCGTATGTCTTATGTATAAGTTGGTATTACATGTTGTATTCTACTTATCTCATGGCAGCCTTCCGGCTCAGTTATCTATGATAGTATGACATAAAAAGATACGTTATATTGGTACTCGGTTGAGTAAAGTACCGGGTGCTCGTCGCGGCACATCGATTTGGGTCGTGACGAATGTACTGATTACAAGACCTGTAAATCAATATACCCACAATTCTCCTACTTCAACTTTTGAATGAATTACAAGTTACTCTAACTTGCACACTCAAACACTTACACCAACTAACAGATTATGAATGAAAATTTTATTACAATTCGATTTCCTAATATACATGACCTAAGAGACTCAAGAAGAGCATTAAGACTAGTAATCGACTTGATGTTGAAAATGTTGTTCCATAATTGACGTGCAAAAGGATGATGTCCTCAGTCCATCAGGAAAGTATTTAACTTCATTGTACTCCTAGATCTTTGGGAGTCCTATGCATAGTCAACTTCTCATTTGATAGGACTCTTACAACTCCAAGGACTCCACAAGTCTTGTAACTTTTGTTTATCACTTATACGAGCATATATTCCTAAACAATGGCCCTTATCACATTAACAACCTTCTTCCAATAATCTCGGACTATAGTAACTTTGTGTAAAAGTTACTGCTATGCAAAAGTTACTGTCTTGTAAGAACCTTCAACAGCTACTTTGAGGACCTGGTTCCTAGCGTACTTCAACATCTACCTTAAGGACATGGTTCTTAGCACACATTCACTAGGCACACTTCGTTAATTTTCAAAACCTCAATACTTCAACATTCTTCTTCTTTTATTTTGTAAATCTTTGGCCGAGAATCATGAGAATTGAAAATTATGAGGTTCGATTTCTACAAAGTTTTCCTGCCATTGTATAATTATATGTTACATATTTAAATTAAAAACTATTGCATAATAGTATAGAGCCAATTGGTGCCCCACTAAATGTATGTGGTGGTATGAAGACAGGGTTAATGGTTTGCTTGGGGGATCATTCCATGTTTGGGTCATGATATTAACTGCCTGAAATAAATTCTATCCAAGAAGAGAAATATTATATATAGTTAAGCGAAGGTTATTTGGTCGAATCATGCTCCTGCATTATATTTCTTATATCTATTTAAATATTAATATTGGTCTTGTTCTTGCACGAAATATTGGTTAATTGTTTTGCCCGAAAGATTGATCAAATAGTTGCTTGGTATGAATTCTATCCTAGAAGAGAAAGATGATATGCAATTAATGAAAGTTTATTTGGGGTCATATTTTGCTCTAATTTGCAGCATTTATTAACTTATCTTTGATGAATGAATTGAATTCTTACATTCTATTTCTTATGTCTATTTATCTACATATTAATATTGGTCAACTTTCCCTTCTTTTTAATATAGAAGGGTCAACTAATAATTGCGTGGTATGAAAATTATACAAAGAAGAGATTGATGAAATATAAATAATGAAAGTTTATTTTGGTCATATCTAGCTCTAGTTTGCAGCATTTACTAACTTACCTTGTGTTAATGAACTGAATTTTTGAATTTTATTCCTTATGCCTATCTACACATTAATATTGGTAATAAAAAAAATTCGTCTGAGATTCACTCAATCTTGAACCCTTTGTTTTACTACTTTCTAGAGCACCAGTATTTCTATATAAAAAGCAGCCTGGTCATATTAAACAAAATATCTCCAATATTATAAACTGCAATTTCCTGGTTGTTTTTCATTTTTAGATTGGTGAAACCATGGCAAAGTTGTTAGTAATCGCCTCTATTCTTGTTCTGTTGGCCTCGATAACTTGTGTGGAGGTTGAAGCTGGAGCTAATTCCCCAAAGCCGCTTGTCGTCAGCCATCTGCAGCATGGACGAGCATTGGATGTTATTATCTTCCGTACAATTCTATTTCCTTTCCGTTTTATATAGCGTTCTTTCTTTTAAGTCTTTTTTTTAAAAAATAAAATTTTTATATTTAAAAAATTCTTTAACTTTGAACCTTCTATTTTTTCTTTAATAATATTTTTTTATGTTCATAGAAATGTCACGACATGTTTTACGATAAAAAAGTCTAAAAATACTTTTAGTTATTTTTCTTTTTAAACTTAGTGTCCCGTCATATATTATAGTCTAAAATGAAACGAATTGAGTAACAATTTTATCTCCCCATCTCTTTTAACTTTGAAGCCAACTGATGTTTTACCATTAGCTTTCACGTAACATGCCCCTAATGACAAATATTCTTGACTTAGTTTGATTCGCCACAAAATCATTCTCAATTGTTCAAAATGAATTTTGAAGCTTTTTTACTTAAAAATAATTAAAAGTTATTAATGGGTGGGATTAGTAATCCAAAAAATAAGACCTGCTACAAGTTAACAAATTTTATTATTTTCAGTATATAAAAGCTAAATATGTGTTATATATGTTAAGATTTTGCATACATTACCGAATTTGCAAATTTTTTGGGGTGCCAAATTTGCTATTTGACATTGTCATTTTTGCTGTCTTTTTTCTTTTTTTTTTTTTTTGCAGCATGCACGAGCACATGCCAAAAAGCCTGCTGTGACTGCAACATAGAGGTGATGCCCCCAGTCTGCACCAAGTGTTGTCGCTGAAGACTAATGGATTCGCAAGTTAAAAGGCGTTTTTTGATAAACTCCTTATTATCTTATTATATCATGATATATGTATAAAAGATCCGTCAAAGACCTTTGCTTCTTTAATTGATCTTGTTCTAGTCTAAATATATGGCATTTCTTCGGTATTACAAGCTCCAATCTGATTAACTTTTTCAATTAGTCATTATGGTAGCCGTTTACCCAAAAATTTGGATAACAATTAAACTTATATTGTGGTTTTAAGAATATGTGATTTCACACAATACCAATTAGTAAACGAGAAAGTAAATGGCTGAATTGAACTATAAAATAAACCAAACCAATGTATAAGTTGAACCTCGACCTCGAATTGAAGTAACCTCGAGGTGATATTAAAATAAGAGCAATAAAGAATGAATAATTCTGACGAACAGTAAGCAGAGCAAGAAAGAAATGATTGTATATATTTTTCTCAATGAATAATGATGATTATAAATGACTGGAATTCCTCTTTATATAGTAGAGAAATCCTAATTATGGTATACTTCTAACTACAGAAGGAAATCGCATAAACAACTGATTAACCGCTACTGATCTGATCCGTTCCGAGAATCACGCAACGATCCTCGATCAGTAACGGATATCTCGCTCTTTCCGTTACTAAGCTATCCCAATATTACTCGAAGTCTATCTCTTCTAGACTCGATTGATACCGACCTCGATCTAGAAAGAGGCTTCGATTTCGGACTCAATGTCTCAGCTCTTCGATGCAGCGTCTTAGTCTCGATCAAATAGTGTAATCGGGTAGCCTCGATTTCTACCGTATACAGATAGTCCCCTCGTTTCTTAGAATGTAATGACAGGAAACGATGAGCCTTGATTTTTCTATGACCTCGATATACAGTGATGTCATCCTCGTGACGTAAGCGATGGAAGCGACAGAAACTTCCCGTCGGTACAGTTTCCCAAATCATTAATGCGCGTCAGTGGGCGGCCGGCCACTAGTGTCGTCGAACCGTCACCGTAAATCTACAAATATGGCTTCTTTTTGTTGAATCAATCTTTACTTTCATTTTCATCGGTTCTTCTAAGCCCTCAACTCTCTTAATCTCTTCTCTTTCATCACTCCTTAGGCAATCTCCGCTAGTTTCGAACCACCAGAACTTACTACTTTCCTCTTTCTTCTACTCATATAATGGAGAAAACATCAAAAACCGTTCCACAAAAGGAAAAAGCTTCCTCTTCTTCTTCACGACCGGCCAGTGATAAAACTCCAGCGGAACCGCTCCCTAGGGAGTATGTTCTCGGCCCGTGTGTTCTAAAGTCTGACTTCAAAGTCGAGAATCCTCTATCGGTCCCTGGCCGAGGTGAGCACGTATCGAAATATATCTGCTCGATAACGGTGGGATACCTCGAGGATGTCAAAAGGGATTGCAACTGGGGGGACAAAGTTGTAGAGATCCCTTCTCCCAAAGAAAGCATTACTACCCACGTGAAAGGGTATCTAAGTGTTTACACTTACCCCTTCACGTTGGGTCCCCTCGATCCAGTTATCATAGACTTCTGCAAGAAATACCAAGTGACCCTTGGCCAAATTCACCCTTCTTTCTAGCGCATCGTGATCATGCTCCATTTCTTCCCCAGCAAAGTCGAGGGGCTGTCGTTCACCCTCGACCACCTCATCAGGTTATACGTCCGAGCACCCCAAATCCAAAAATGCACCATCTCGAAGACCAAGGAGGAAAATTATCCCTCTTACTGTAGAGTCAGTCCAAAGGCTAAGGGAAGAAGAAGAAGAAGAGGAAGACGAAGGCGATGACTCGGCGCTGGTGATTCAAGTAAGGAAGACTGCCGAGATCGCCAAGTCCTATAAGCCGGCGGTGGTTGCTGGGATCCTGCATCGTGATGAGGAGGTTTCAAATAAAGATTCGAGCAAAGCCCCTGAATCACCCGAGGTCGAGGTTATCCCTCGTCCAACAAAAAACATACCAGAGGGGGCTGGTTCAGAGATCCCCAGGGCTGAACACATCGAACGACTCGTTTGGGGCGGTGGCAACAGGTCACTCACCCTCTCTACCGGCCTTTTTCGAGGAGGCCATACGGAATGCTCGGGCCATAAAGACTCTTGAAATAGGCGGAGTCCCCTGTGAGGATGATACCTTTAGGGATTGCTTTACCGGGGTTGATGATGCCTCTGATCTTAATGACGCATCCAACCTCTTAGACGAGGCCCAACGCCTTATGACTCGAGTAAGCATTAATTTTGTTGATGTAGTTTTCTTTCACTTTTCCTTCTTTTTGTCCAACTTCTAACTTTGCTCATGCAGTCTTTCTCTAAGTCTCGGTCTGACTTAAGCCAATGTGAGGCCGATCTTCAAAGAATTTCGGAGGTGAGAAATGTTCTCAAGCTCCTCTGTGGGCAAAAGGATGAGGAGATCAGGGACCTCCGAGGTAACTTGGCCAAGGCCCGTAAGGAAGAAACCGAGCTGAATGAGCAGGTAACTATTCTTTTGAAAAAATACGGGCTCGATCCAAGGGTGGAGGCTAACGTTTCGAAATCTAAGTTGCGGATAAAAATTGAGAAGAACGAACTATTCGGGGAGGAGGTCGATCAATTTAAAGCTGACTACCATAGGTGGAAGGAAGGCATGGACCGCTTTGCTGCGGAGAAGGAGACTGCCTTGGCTCAATTATCATCGGCCAAAGTCCAACTTCAGAATGATATGGAGAAGAGTTCGGTTCAGGCCAAGAGGATCGAGGAGCTCGAGGCTGAACTTGCTAAGGCCCAAGCTGAGGCCGAAAAAGCGAAAATCCAGGCTGACAAGTCAATGGCCATATACTTGGCTGATGCCGAGGCTGCACAAGCTCATTGAGGGAGGCTACCGATCGAGCACAATAGACTATTGAGCTAGTAAAGTGCCGATCTCGTAGATGAGACCCTCGAGGAGATTCATGCTCGAGGTTTCGATCTTTCTGAGGAGATAGCTCAAGCAAAGATGCACGAAGCCGATGCCAGGCAATTGGCCTCTTCCAATGATGACGATGACGATGAAGGTATCAAGGGCGGATCCGATAATGGTGAGGAGCCCGAGGAGGAAGCTTCCCCCGAGGAAGGAGTCACCCCCGTACATAGCTAGGACTCTTGTACTTTTTCTTTTCTTTTGTGTAGGACCCTAGTTGGTCTTTGTAAATACTCTTGTTCAAGTATATAAAAATATTTCCTTTATGAATTTCTTCTCAATTTTTTCCTTGTAAAATTTTAGTATACTTTTACGCCTCGAATAATATGTTTAAGACTTCGACTTTGGGCAACTTGATCGAAGCCACACTAATAGTGCTTTCATAGTCGAGTTCGAGTAAGACTCGAACTCGAAGTAATATAATCCTTAGGTTTGCATTGAGTGAGAACGGATACTCAAACTGTAATCGAGTGAGTTTTTACTCGAGCTTGAAGTAGTGAAACCCTTAAGTTTGAACTGAGTGAGAACGTATTCTCGGACTCCAAAATGGAATGGCCCTTAGGCTCCTTAGGCTCTTTAGAATCGGGATAGCGATATGGCCTTAGAAGAATGGAATTTTTTTCCTTTTCGGCTTAAAGAATTTATAAGAATTTTGTTATGCCTTAGCATGAAATTTTTTACCCATTAGATTTTTTAAGGCTTAATATTGATCGAATACCCTTTACTTTTTATGCCTTAGCACAAGTTTGTATTTAAGAAATTTGATACGTCTTAAAGCTTTCGAGGGCTGATATTATCGAAGCCCTTTGATTATGTTGCCGAGGGTAGCCCTTTTTAACCGGTTTTCAAAGAATTCGAAGGCCTGTTTTTATTGCAGGATTCAGACGTCTCCCAGCCGCGCTAGTTTGGCCGTAGCCTATGGGTATGCCTCTTGGGCTTATTTTCTTAATAACACCTCGAACTTGTTCAAAGTGTTAGTCCCCGATAATGGTGGCCTTGTCCTGTAAATCGAGGGTTGCCACTTTGAGGTCTTACGGTTTCGAGGTTAGATAGTTCGAACATGTTGATTTTTTACGGTAGTCCTCGAGTATGGGGTTGATCGTTCGAGGTGCAGTTGTGCTTGGCCCTTGATCCAGTTTTCCCAAGAAATCATAAGTATAGAGCTTATAATGTAAAAAATTTCATTAAGGCACAAGATATCTGGTAAGGAAAAGTACTTCTTTGAATAGTTCATACATGCGTACATGTTTCGCCATTAGGGCTCGAATAATCTATATGGATACGGTTCATTCGACCGTTTGACCCATTACAAAGTTTTCCTGTTGAAACCCCTTTGACACGAAGTATTTTCCTTGAAAATATAAAATCCAAGGGTGATGCCCCTCAGTATTCGAGGTTGATTGTAAAGAGACCTCGGATACTCTAATTCAGCACGAACAATGGTTGCCTCGTTAAAAAACTTGTAGAAAAAATTCATTTGGGATAAAAATCGGTCAAAGGGAAAAAGAGTGCAACATGTGCTTTAAGGTCCTACTATCTTCTTGCTTCATGAGAACTCCGATACCTTTGCTCGAACATCTGAAAATAAGTTAGTGTAAAATGTAAATGAAAAAGGAATATGTAATACCTTAACAATAGTATCGTTTGAGTAGTGAGATGTTCAAATTATTTGGTAGTTTCTCGTTGTTTATCGTGCCAAGCTTGTAAGATCCCTTTCCGACGATATCGCGGACCTAATAGGGTCCCTCCTAATTTAGGCCGACTTTTCCTTTGTTAGGGTCTCGAGTGGTTAGGGTGACTTTCCTCAGAACCAGGTCCCCGATTCTGAAGTGGCGAAGTTGGTCCTCCGATTATAGTACCTTTCGATGCGTTATTTTTACGTGGCCAATCGCACGAGGGCGGCTTCTCATTTTTCATCTAGCAGTTTGAGCCTATTATTCATAGCCTCTTGATTTGATTCGTTCGTTGTGTATCAAAATCTGGTGCTAGGTTCCCCGACTTCGACCGGGATCAAGGCTTCGGTGCCATATACTAAGGAGAACGACGTTTCCCCCATACTCGATTTGGACGTTGTTCGATATGCCCAAAGGATTTCGGGTAGAATTTCTCTCCATTTTCCCCTGACATCATTCAACCTTTTCTTCAGATTTCTGAATGATGGTCTTGTTTGTTGATTCGGCCTATCCATTTCTAATAGGATGATATGGCGTCGATAAGATCCTCTTTATTTTGTGATCTTTGAGAAACTTTGTTACCTTGATGCCGATGAACTGCTTTCCATTGTCGCATACAATCTCGACAGGTATCCCGAATCGACATATGATGTGATCCCAGATGAAGTATATAACTTCTTTTTCTCTGACTTTCTCGAAGGCCTATTCTTCAACCCATTTAGAGAAATAGTCAATCATAAATAAAATGAACTTAGCTTTACCTGGGGCCAATGGTAGTGGGCCGACGATATCCATCCCCCATTTCATAAATGGCCATGGGGACAGGACCTAATGAAGTTGCTCTCCGGGTTGGTGGATCATTGGCGCATACCTTTGACGCTTATCACATTTTTGAACGAATTCTTTAGTTTCTTTCTCCATATTGTCCCAATAGTATCCTGCTTTGATGATTTTGTGAACTAGTGATTTGGCACCGGAGTGGTTCCCACAAGTTCCCTTGTGAACTTCTCGTATGACATAGTCGGTGTACTCTGGTTCCAAGCATATTGCTAATGGTTTGTCGAACATCCTCCTGTATAATGTTCCATCCTCAGCCAATGTGAATCGAGCAGCTTTTGTTCGTAAAGCCCTCGATTACTTAGGGTCCAATGGGAGCTTTTTGTTTTTCAAATACTCAATATATTTCTTCCTCCAATCCCATGTTAGGCTTGTGGAGTTTATCTCAGCGTGACCTTCTTCGATTACTGATTTCGAAAGTTGAACGACAGTCCCCGAGCTGATTTCATCATCCTTGACTGACGATCCCAGATTTTCAAGGGCATCGGCTTCATTATTCTGTTCTCGAGGGACATGCTACAAAGTCCATTCATTAAAATGATGCAATGTCACCTGCATCTTATCCAAATACCTTTGAATCCTATCCTCTCTAACCTCAAAGGTTCTATTTACTTGGTTTACTACCTGTAGGGAGTCGCATTTGGCTTCAATGACTTCCGGTCCCAAGCTTTTAGCTAGTTTGAGACCTGCAAGCATGGCCTCGTACTCAGCCTCATTGTTATTCAACTTAGAAGTTTTGATAGATTGCCTAATAGTGTTGCCCGTGGGCGGCTTCAAAACGGGCCATCTGTAAAAAGGCCACCCCCCCGATGATGTACCCGATTTTAATAAAAGTTCCTTTTCGATTTCGGGTACAAGGGATGGCATGAAGTCAGCCACGAAGTCTGCTAAAATTTGAGATTTGATTGTCGTTTGGGGTTGATATTCGATATCATACCCACTGAGTTCAACGGCTCTTTTGGCCAATCGTCCTGACAGTTCGGGCTTATGTAAAACATTACGAAGCGGGTAAGTGGTTATCACACATATTGGGTGACATTGAAAATATGATTTTAACTTCCTAGAGGCGCTTATTAGAGCAAGTGCCAATTTTTCTAAATGTGGATATCGAGTTTCTGCTTCTCATAGATTTCGACTTACATAATAAATAGGAAATTTCGTACCTTGCTCTTCTCAAACTAGGACAACACTTACTGTGATTTTCGAGACCGCTAAGTATAAGTAGAGCTTTTCATCTGACTTTGGAATATGAAGCAACGGTGGGCTTGATAGGTATTGTTTTAATTCCTCTAGCTCCTGATGGCATTCCGGAGTCCAGGCAAAATTGTTCTTCTTTATGAGTAGTGAGAAGAACCTATGGCTTCGATCTGATGATCTCAAGATGAATCGGCCTAAGGCAGCTATCTGCCCTGTCAGCCTTTGTACGCCTTTAACGCTATCCATGACAGTGATGTCCTCAATAGAATTGATTTTATCGGAGTTGATCTCTATCCCCCAATTCGACACCATGAAGTCAAGGAACTTTCCTGAGCCGACCCCGAAAGCACATTTCTCGGGGTTGAGCTTCATGTTGTATTTTCTCAGTATCTTGAACGTTGCCTGCAAATGTGTCAAATGGTCCTCTGGGCGCAGGGACTTTACTAGCATATCATCAATATATATTTCCATTGACTTACCTATTTTTTCTTCGAACATCTTATTTACTAGGTTTTGGTAGGTAGCACCTATGTTTTTTAGCCCGAAAGGCATTATGTTATAGCAATATGTGCCATACTTAGTGATGAATGAAGTCTTCTCCTTATCCTCCGAGTTCATTTGAATTTGATTGTACCTAAAGTAGGCATCGAGAAAACTAAAGATCTCGTGGCCGGCCATGGCGTCGATCATACGATCGATTTTAGGCAGAGGAAAAGAATCTTTGGGGAATGCCTTGTTTAAATCCTTGTAATCTACACACATTCTAAGTTTGTTCCCCTTTTTAGGGACTACGACTACATTTGCTAACCATTCAGGATATTTTACTTCCCGAATAGATCCTATTTTGAGAAGTTTAGTTACCTCGTCCTTGATGAATGCATGTTTTACCTCGTATTGGGGCCTTCTCTTTTGCTTCACTGTCCTGAACTTCGGGTCCAGGCTCAATCGATGTGTGGTTATTTCTGGTGGATCCATGTCATGTTTAAGTGGGACCAAGCAAAACAATCATTGTTATCGATAATAAATTTGATATTTTCTTCTTGAGTCCGGGGGTTAACCCTGTACCCAAGTATACCTTTCGTTCAGGCAGATACTCGATCAATATCATTCCAACTCTTCGACTGTTGATTTGGTGGTGTCGGAATCTTCGGGAATAACGAAGGTTCAAGGGATCTAATAATCGTTGTATTCTTCTTCCTCCATTCCCTGCTTCTACGATTCAGCCTAGGCTGGTGGCTGTGATTGTTATTTGGCCTCTTGTTTTCCTTTGTTGTCCGATCCCTTTGACGTTGAAAGTGTCGATATCAGTATCACCTCATCGACCGCGAACATTTCCTTTGCAGAATGCTTCTCCCCATATACTGTTTTCACCCCGTCCGGTGTAGGGAATTTCATCATTTGGTGGAGAGTTGAAGGGATTGCCCTTATATTGTGAATTCAGGGCCGCCTTAGTAGGGCATTGTACCTCATTTCGCCCTCTATTACATGGAACTTGGTTTGTTGAATATTTCCAACCACGTTCACTAGTAAAATGATCTCTCCTTTCGTCGTTTTGCTGGCCATGTTAAAACTGTTCAGGACCCGAGCTACAAGCACGATTTGGTCTTGTAGGCCGAGCTATTCCACGACCCTCGATCGGATTATATTTGTCGAGCTACCTGAAACCACTAATACACTCTTAACTTGAACTTTATTCATAAAGATAGAAATTACCATAGCGTCATTGTGGGGTTGAGAAATTCCTTCTGCTTCCTCGTCATTGAATGTTACGGTGCCTTCTGGCACATAATCTCGGGTCCCTTTTTCCCTAGTAATTGATACCTTAGTGCGTTTTAACACGGGCCCTTGTGGAATATCGACCCCGCCGACGATCATGTGGATCATATGTTGTGGATCTTCTTGCTCACTTTTCATGTTGGACTCCCTTTCTCTAAAATGATTCTTGGCTCGATCATTTAAGAACTCTCGAAGGTGACCCTCGTTGAATAGACGGGCTACCACCTCTCTTAATTTCCTGCAATCCTCAATTTTGTGGCCATGTGGGTCGTAATACTTATACATCAGATTGGGATTTCTTTGGGAGGATCGGTCTGTATGGGCCTGAGCCATCTAGTATCTTTGATTCTTCCAATTGCCGATACAATAACTGATGCGTCGACATTAAAGTTATACTCTGAAAATCGAGGTGCCTCTGTGGGATCAACATGCTTATCAAAACCACTTTTTCTCATAAGTCCCCGAGAACTTTGTCCTCGTGTTACACCCCATATTTTCCTACATGAGAGTACGTCGTAAGTCAATTGATTTAAGCTCAAAAATGAGATCATCTTTAAAAGTATATAAAGTAAGTTAATACTGTTACCTTGGAGGTTACAAATATTTGATATCGTGAATAACAATTATTGGAGGGTTGGAAAGTGTAGATGCTAAACGAATTGAAGAAAATAGGGTTTCGTCGAAAGTGGGCACGTCTGGAATGTTATAACACGAAATTTTAGGGTGAGACTAAGGTTCTTAACATGATAAAGAGGTTATGTTATGACTTACTTAAGTTGTATGATACTCGCGTGTTACGTTTTGAAGTCAAGCAAGTTGTGGAACAAAAGTTGGCAAAGGTCATCACAAGTTACATTCATAATATGCTGAAAATTAGGTCAAATGTAACTGAGGTTTTATCCCAATATACTAGGAATTATTAGATGATGTACCTAACAAATTGAATATCTATGAGTCTACTTCCTAACTCATTAAACCGTTCATATATACGACTCCGGAGTAGATAGATATTCGCGTTTTAGTGAGACTACACCAAGCAGCTCTCTATGGGACCCCACATAGGCGGTTTAGATATGTTGATATGTATAAGACGCCTCAAACCCGTTTTAACTCATTAATTTTCAGTATCTTCAGACCCTAGACACCTAAAACACTCTCTCAAGGTTCTCTCATGATCCAAGACCCAAACAAAGGGCAAACAACAAAAATCAAGTGTCGGGAATCCCGTCGTGCTAGTAAGTTTCTTGTTCTTCTTGTTGTTGCTGATTTTTGGGTGGTTCCAGCTCGTGTAGGAGGTTTTTTTAAGTGGTTTATGTTATGTAAAATACTCCCATGGTTTTCATATGAACCATAGGTTATTTCAAGTCTTGCAAATGGATTACATGATATTTCAACATCAAAAGTTAGTTCTAGTGAAGAACAACATCTATTTGAGGTTGTGTTGTCATTAAGGATAGTTGTGGGCTGTGTTTGGCTAAAATTTGAAGTTGTTTCTACTGGTTAAGGTGAGTATAACATCCTAATAATTTTTCTTAAGCTTGCTTGTATGTTGGTTAAGTTGTTTGGATGATAAACTACAAGATACTACTTTGATTAGCTTAAATGGTGTTGTATTGCCATTGAGAGCTGTTGTAAGCTAAATATAACTTGGATTTTTACTTGAAATTACTGTAGGAGTTATTTTTATTGTGTTCTTTAATGCTCTTAAGGTTATCTTGATGTTGATTAAGTTAAATGGATGGACTAGACATGAACTAGTGAATAAAGTTGCTAATCGAAGATTGTTGGAGTTGTGGATGGTTTCCTTTGTTATAAATATATGGTATAAGGATGGAATCATTGATGAAATACTTCATTATCATGTTAATGATTCTGTTAAGTTAATGTGAGAAGTCTATATGGGGTGATATGTGTTATACTGATTCCAATCGGAGCTTGTCGCTCGTCGTGAAGTAGTTGTGACTTGTTGTTGTTATATGGTGTCTTGTTATTGATATTTATATGTTTATGGATTTCTATGGCTGATTTTGTTGGTATATGATATTGGAGGAGGCCCTTGTTACAGGGGAGATGCTGCCCGAATTTACGTAGACTAGTTACTACTTCAAGTTACAAACTTAGCATTTGCTCAACACTGATTTTAAATCTCCTTATGCTATGATAGATTGAGTTGACTTGTTTGAAGAGTTTCTTGGAAGTTATTAAGGACTTAACATGGTTAAGGTGTGTTAAGGTACTTACTTCTTTCTTTTGGCATGATCTAAAGTGAAATGAACATAAACGATACGCTAATTCATAACGGATCTACTCCTAGAAACTAAGGTTTTCCATGTTGTTCTTTCCTTATAAAATTATTCTAAGCAAGTACGTATGATCCTTGAATCCTACTGAGGTTCATATTGATGGTATGGGTGTTCATAATTTTAATCGAAGGTTCAAATACCTTACGTCACTCCGAAAGGTTTAGAGCGCGACTCCATGAGTCCATCATGCATTATATATAGTATCTATTTTACTTTACCGAGCCGCGCTATAGTCGGCCAAGTACAACACCTATTGTACAACCACTGATCAGTTGGGTTTACCGAGATCCACGTGGCCGTGTATGATTCTACCGAGCCTTATGATGGACGGGTATGTTTTTATCGAGTCCTCTTCGAGGCTGGGTACGATATGATGATGATGATGCCCACAGAGGTGTATGTTTTTAAAATTTTATGTATATATATATGTATCATGCATTTCATGTGGGTATCCCTCAGAGGTGCTCATATGCTACAGGTTGTATCTCTTCTATTTCACTTTACATTATTGTTCTTATTTATGCTTTCCTGCTTTATATACTCGGTACTTTATTCGTACTGACATCCCTTTTGCCTGGGGATGCTGTGTTTCATGCGCACAGGTCCTGATATACAGGTTGACTGTCCTCCTAGCGGGCTATCAACTCAGCGGAAGGTGTTGCTTCACTCCACTTGCTCCGGAATTTCCTATTTGGTCAGTATGATTGGGACATGTATTGACCGGTATGGCGGGGCCCTGTCCCGACCTATATGACATTTATGTACTCTTAGAGGCTTGTAGATAGATGTCATGTATATGGATGCTTGTATGGCCTTGTCGGCCTACGTTCTGAGTGTACAAATGATCATGTCGGCCTTATAGGACCGTATGTCGCATGTATAAGTTTCTATATAATATTGGGTCATCTTATGTCTAGTATGCACTTATATTTTATTCTGGTTATCTCATGACGACCTTTTTGGCCCATTTACCCATGATAGTACGGTAAGAAATATATGTTACATTGGTACTCGGTTGAGTAAGGTACTAGGTGCCCGTCATGGCCCTTCGGTTTGGGTCGTGAAAGAAGTGCTATCAGAGCAGTTCTGTCCTAGGGAATCTACAAGCCCTGTCTAGTAAAGTGCTGTTTATGGGTGTGTTGTGAACCACACTTATAAGCATGAGGCTACAGGGTATTTAGGACTGTCACTCTTTCTTCTTACTTTAGATCGTGTGGTAGACTCAGTTGTAAGAAGTCAAACTCCTAAATTCTACTTTATTTGTAATACAATGATACCTACATCCACAAAGGCAGTTAGTAAGAGATTGAATGTAGTTGTGGAAGACTTAAGTCAGAGGAACTCAATTTTGCATCATGCTTATGATGAGTAAATGTGAGGTCTTCAGCAGATTATGTGTGTCTAAGACGTGTAATATTCTTGATAAGGATCCCTAAGGCATGGATATCTATCCACCTATATGATAAAAAGCAATAAGAGAAGAAGAATGTAGATACAAGTTTCAACAAGTAAAAGAAATAAGGTGAAGAAAGGTACGAGGTACCCCATTAGTGAAGATTATCAGTATTTACAATTGAGGTAGAGAAATATAAGTATTCTGAGTTACCTTCAACAATAATAGAGGTATGTACTATTGTCAACACCCATCTCAGTTATGCCATATGGGAGCTAACAAATATAGTTTAAGAGCAGGATGGAATCAGGATCCCAATGGGGTTAGAGTAACCCTAAATTGTGGATTGATTGTTATCATTAGCTAACATTTCCGAAGGATAGTGCAAATGCGGTAATAGATCTCCTTGTGAGAGACCCATATGGTGAACTCTAGAATAGTATAGCCAGATATAAATACTAGAATATTCAAAAAATTTCAGAAGATAGGCAGTGGGATCCTAGAAGGGATAAATATTTACCTTAGTATGACTCCAGCCCCTAGTAACAAAAAAAATGAGAATGTTAGGCGTCCTGAAGAGCCAGTGAGCTGAAGCAGGGGGATCTAAAAGTGAAAGAACATTTTGTTGAAGTCTTCATAATAAGGTGATAGACATAAATACTAGCAGGAGAATAAGAAGAGAGTAAATGAAATATTATGAGTAAGATGTGATTAATGGGTGATAACGGTAAATCAAAATATGACAGAATGACAGAGTCTATAGTCAAGTGAAGGAAAAGACAAGAGGAGACATGCCTTGAGACAATACAAGAGTATAAGCCATAAAGCCATACCCTCATTTCGAGAAATGAGTTGGTGACTCAAACGTGATTAGCAGAAGGAAGAGTTAGACCTTCAGAGTAATAGAAATTAGTATGGGCTAGTGAAAAAGATAAACTGAACATGAATTAGGGACCGAAGGATTTGATAATAGTCGGCATCGTGAGAATTTCACAGATCGTGTTCCGACGATAATAGAATGAACAACAGAAGAATAACCTTTAAAGGTCATTCAGGAAGACACTTCCCTAAACTAAGCACTGTGACTAGAGTTAAGCTTAAGGGACTAAGTTTTCCAGTTACACCACGTGCCACCCTTGTGCGTAAGGTATTCAGTTATCTTTGATACAGAAGGGTTACCGCAAGGTGAGTAAGATGTCAGTGAAGATGTGAAGAGATGTCAAAGATGATGAGGTAACTATGGAATAAAAAGGAAGAATGCGGTAAAAAGGTGAAAGGAATGAGATTGAATTTATTCAGATCCTACATATATGTTATGATCTAGAACATTATGCAAGGACGACACTGGTAAGAGGCAGTAAGGGTTCCCGGTAAGGATGATAATTGGTAAATAAGTGTGAATGGACACTTGATACATAAGGAGCTAGTGCAAAGGTAAGTTACGACCAAAAACAAAACATAACCCAAGAGGGGTTACGCATAATATAAATATGAGAATGGACTAAGGGATAGTCTGTAGTTAATTCAGGAAGAGACTAGTTATAGCTAAACAAGAGGTCATAGATAAATCAACAGATCGCAACATATGGAATTCAATCTCGCATATATGATGCCATCGTGATCCTTGAGTAATATTCAGATAGGAGTTTGGGTAGTTAAAGGTACCGTATAAGTGTTACGAAAATAAAACAAAGTGCCACTAGGGAGATAGTCAACTTTCACTTCAGAAGCAACCCTACGAGCACAAGGGTGCGGATGTAAGTAACTAAGGATAATAATAGGCGAGTAAGAACATCAAAAATTCCATTAGGTATACAATGTAATAAGCTCACATCTTTACAAGAGTCGAAAGTTCTTCCCTAAGTACTACAACGAAAGCGTTGCTAAGGAAATAAGGAAGAATGTTTCCACCTAAGAATAGTGACCTAAAGAGGAAATAGTCTTGTAACAACAGTCTCACTACAACATTATATGCACTCCATAAGAAAGTGGCACATATCGTGGCTAATGAACGGGAAGAAGAAAAAAATCAAAAGCTGATATTTGAGATCATATGAGTTACAGGGAATTCAAGTATTCGTGAGCACTAATATAAGCCAAGTATTCATGCACCAAGTATCAGAACGGCCAGGAAAAGTAATTGCTTACATTTAAAGACAATTTAGAAGGCACGAAAGAGAATCTATGGTGCTAGCAAGTTAAAGAAAGGTTGCGAGTAGTATATATAGATATGTGTAGGTAGCAAGCTAAAGTATCGTAGAGTGATAAGGTTTTTGGTAGATAGGAGTAAGGATAAGAAAAGGTGAGTGAGAAGGTGACGAGAATACGTAAGTCCTCATAATTAAACCCATCACTGATGGTTTCCATAAGTTGTAGAAAGCTCGATACATCCTGAATGAACTCAGAGGAGTCTAAGACTGGGAGAAATTAGAAGAGATGAAATGGTGTCCTGGTAGTAGAATAAGGGTGTAAGTTTAAGAGGATGATGTTTAGCCCTTTGATTGAGTAATGATTTAAAGAAAAAGGGATTTCATGTATGAAACAGGATTAAAATACCCCAAATCCCCCAATAGGATGAATCACACTGGGATGTTATGAAATACAGTTAGTGGAGTATAGTATCGTCCCTAAGTGGATCAGGAAAATCACTTCAGATGTTCCCCGATGAGATGTGTGCCCTAGTGACGATATATTACATAAGAGGTTTCAAGTTATCAGTGGTATATTTTAGATCAACATTAAGGTGAATCAACAATAGATGGATGAAAAGTTCCAAAGTATGAGATGATATTAGGTTATCATTCTTAATATGAACAGTAATGAGGAAGAACTAAAGGACTTAGATTTATACATATAGGATAAGCAGCGACAGCGTAACCTATAGCTGGGTTGTAAATCTCGGTAATAATAAACTGAAGTAAGTGTTATGGTATAGTATGACCCACCTTGATGTAGTAAAGCCATAAGGATAGATAACCGAGGATATGAAACAAGATATATAAATTGTCGTAATTTCGACAAAGTACCGAGTGAAGAACTTCAGTACACCTATAGATGCCTAGAGGGATAGCTTGTCGAGTTCTGTATATGTTCACAAAGTGAGGTCTAGAGACTGTTAAACGCTAGAGGAAAAAGGAGAGAAGAGTCGCATAGGCGCACATACAAGGTCAGAATCGTACAGGATGCATGAAATAAGGTAGAAACAGTTACGAGATTGGAAGAAATTCGACCACAAGTCGTGATGTGAGAAAGAGGCCTAAAGGGGAGAATGCCCTAGCCTTTGGATTTATTCACCAAATAGATCCCTATATGGCAAAGACAATATTAAAGTATTCGTAAAATCTATTGTTTAAGACACGGATAAGTGCATCAATCAACATTCGAGGAAGAATGCTCCAAAGGGGGGAATGATGTTACACCCCATATTTTCCAATGTGAGAGTACGTTGTAAGTCAATTGATTTAAGCTCAGAAATGAGATCATCTTTGAAAGTATATAAATTAAGTTAATAATATTAACTTGGAGGTTACAAATAGTTAATATCGTGAATAACAATTACCGGGAGGGTTGGAAACCTTAGATGCTAAACAAGCTGAAGAAAATAGGGTTTCGTCGAAAGTCGACACGTCTAGAATGTTATAACATGAAATTTTGGGGTGAGACTAGGGTTCTTAACATGATGACGAGGTTATGTTATGACTTATTTAAGTCGTATGATAGTCAAGTGTTACGTTTTGAAGTCAATCAAGTTGTGGAACAAAAGTTGGCAAAGGTCATCACAAGTTACGTTCATAATATGTTGAAAATAGGGTCAAATGTAACTGAACTTTTATCCCAATATGCTTGAAATTATTGGATGATCTACCTACAAAATTGATATTTATGAGTCTATTTTCTAACTCATAAAACCGTTCATATATACGACGCCGGAGTAGAGAGATATTCACGTTTTAGTGAGACTACGCCAAGCAGCTCTCTATGGGACCCACATAGGCGGTTTAGATATGTTGATATGTATAAGACGCCTCAACCTCGTTTTAAATCGTTAATTTTCAGTATATTCAGACCCTATACACCTAAAAAAAACTCTCTCAAGGTTCTCTCATGATCCAAGACCCAAGGGCAAACAACAAAAATCAAGTGTCGGGCTAGTAAGTTTCTTGTTCTTCTTGTTGTTGCTGATTTTTGGGTGGTTCCAGCTCGTGTGGGAGGTTGTTTTAAGTGGTTTATGTTATGTAAAATACTCTCCCATGGTTTTCATACCAACCCTAGGTTATTTCAAGTCTTGCAAATGGATTACACGATATTTCAACATCAAAAGTTAGTTATAGTGAAGAACACCACCTCTTTGAGGTTGTGTTGTCATTGCGGATAGTTGTGGGCTGTGTTTGGCTGAAATTTGAAGCTTTTTATACTGGATATGGTGAGTATAACATCCTACTAATTGTTCTTAATCTTTTTCTTGTATGTTGGTTAAGTTGTTTGGATGATAAACTACAAGATACTACTTGGATTAGCTTAAATAGTGTTGTATTGCCATTAAGGGCTGTTTTAAGTTAAATATAACTTGAATTTTGACTTGAAGTTACTGTGGGAGGTATTTTATTGTGTTATTTCATGTTATTAACGTTATCATGATGTTTATTAAATTAAATGGATGGACTAGACATGAACTAGTGAATAAAGTCGCTAATCGAAGATTGTTGGAGTTGTGGATGGTTTCCTTTATTATAAATATATGGTATAAGGATGGAATCATTGATGAAATACTTCATTATCATGTTAATGATTCTTTTAAGTTAATGTAATAATTCTATAAGAGGTGATATGGTTTATACAGATTCCAATCAGAGCTTGTCGCTCGTCGTGAAGTAGTTGTGACTTCTTGTTGTTATATGGTGTCTGGATATTGATATTTATATGTTGCTGGATTTCTCTGGCTGTTTTTGTTGGTATATGGTATTGGAGGAGGCTCTTGTTACAGGGGAGATACTGCCCGAATTTACATAAATGATCTACTAGCTTACGTTACAGACTTAGCCTTTGCTCAACACTGATTTTGAATCTCCTTATGCTATGATAGATTGAGTTGACTTGTTTGAAGAGTTTCTTGGAAGCTATTAAGGAATCAACTTGGTTGAGGTATGTTAAGGATACTTCTTTCTTTTGGCATGATCTAAAGTGAAATGAACATAAACGATACGCTAATTCATATCGAATCCACTCATAGAAACTAAGGTTGTCTATGTTATTCTTTCCTTATAAAGTTATTCTAAGCAAGCACGTATGATCCTACAATCCTATGGAGGTTCATATTGATGGTATGGGTGTCCATAATGTTAATCAAAGGTGCAACTACCTTACGCCACTCCGAAAGTTTTAGAGTGTGATTCCATGTGTCAAGCATGCATTATATATAGTATTTATTTTACTCTACCGAGCACCGCTATAGTCAGCCAGGTACGACACCTATTTTTCAACCATTGATCAGTTAGGTTCACCGATCTCCACGTGGCCGGGTGCGATTCTACTGAACCTTGTGATGGTCGGGTACGTTTTTATCGAGTCCTCTTCGAGGCTGGGTACGATATGATGATGTTGATGATGCCCACAGAGGCATATGTTTATAAAATTTTATGTGTATATATATATATATATATATATATATATATATGCGTGTGTGTGTGTGTATCATGCATTTCATGTCAGTATCTCTCAGAGGCGCTCAGATGCTACAGGTTGTATCTCTTCTATCTCACTTTACATTACTGTTCTTATTTATGCTTTCCTACCTTACATACTTGATATTTTATTCGTAATGGCATCCTTTTTGCGTGGGGATGCTGCGTTTCATGCCCGCATGTCCGGATAGACAGGTTAACAGTCCTCCTAGTAGGCTATCAGCTCAGCGGAAGGTGTTTCTACACTCCACTTGCTCCGGAGTTGCCTATTTGGTCAGTATGATTAGGACATGTTTTGACTGGTATGGTGGGGCCATGTATCGACCTATATGACATTTATTTACTCTTAGAGGCTTGTAGTTAGATTTCATGTATATGGATACTTGTATGTCCTTGTCGGCCTGCGTTTTGAGTGTACAAATGATAATGTCGGCCTTATAGGCCCGTATGTCGCACGTATAAGTTTCTATATAATGTTGGTCATCCTATGTCTAGTATGCACTTATATTTTATACTGGTTATCTCATGACGGCCCTTTTGGCTCATTTACCCATGATAGTACGATAAGAAAGATATGTTACATTGGTACTCTATTGAGTAAGGTACAGGGTGCCCGTCGTGACCCTTTGTCTTGGTTCGTGAAACCTCGATCACTTCTTCGATCATTTCGGGCGGGATTGCATCCAGGACCGCCGTTCCTGCTATCTGCGATGTATGGATGAATATCGGTCTTTGTTCGACCGAGGTTCCCTATCGATGTCCCTATGATTTCTAGTCGTGGACCTATTCGGATATACGGAACCTGAAGGAGTTCCTAATTGGTCATCTTCGACCCTGATCTTTGATTGGTACCGATTATGTACACCGGCCCAGGTCACCACCAGATATTCGATCAAATTTTGCTTCAGTTGACGTGATGCTATCAAACTTCATTCATTCAACCCCTGAGTGAAGGCCTGAACAACTCAATAATCTATGACTGGTGGCAATTCCATGTGTTCCATTTGAAATCGGGACACGAACTCCCTAAGCATTTCATTATCCTTCTGTTTTACTTTGAAAAGGTCTGATTTCCTCGTCGCAACCTTTATGTCCCCGGCATGTGCCTTTACAAAAAGAATCCGCTAACATGGAATGAGTCAATGGAATTTGGCGGTAGATTGTGGTACCAAATTATTGCCCCATTTGATAGAGTCTCTCTGAACTTCTTTAATATAACAGATTTGATCTCATCATCTTCCAAATCGTTACCTTTGATGGCGCATGTATAGGAGGTGACATGCTCATTGGGATCGGTGGTCCCATTGTAATTAGGTATATCAGGAATACAAAACTTTTTGGGAATGGGCTTCGGAGCCGCACTTGGAGGAAACGGCTTCTGTACAAATTTCTTTGAATCCATCCCTTTCAAAATTGGCGATGCTTCCGCTGTCTGATCAACTCGGGAGTTGTACGTCTCCACTTTCTTATCATTTGCCTCAATTTTCTTCTCTCCCAACTTAATTCGCTTGGTGAGATGCTCGAGCATCTTCATTATTGCGGGGTAAGTCCCCAATTCACTAGCATTCATCCTTTTTGGTACTGGCTCAGTTCGGTGGGCGGCTTCGGGTTCGACCCCACTCGGAGTTCGATACTAATTTTGTAGTTGTACAATAGCGGTTTGTTGAGCCTGTAGAATTTCAAATATTACCTGGAGACTCACTCCTCCATCTCCTCCTCCCTGTGCACCTTGGCAACCAGATCGGCCTTCTCTACGTACACTCCCTTCAGGGTCTGCACCCAGATTCACATTCAAAGCAATGTGCAAATTGACGTCGAGTGGTTTGGAAACCGTTGCTCCCCCCAGATCATCTTGTGTAGCCTCGACCCCTGGAGCAATTACATTGTCATTTTTTCCAGTGAAATCCGAGGCCATTATCACCATGTATGGGTGCCTTTTGTGAGATTTGACATGTTTTAACCTAAAAGCAAAAATACTTGACAAGAACAAGCGTAAGATAATGTGTGTTATCGAAATCAGTATTGAATAATCACTATTATCCATAGCCCCACCGTGGGCGCCAAACTATTTACCCTAAAATTTGGATAACAATTAAACTTATATTGTAACTTATATTGTGGTTTTAAGGATTTGTGATTTCACCCAATACCAATTAGTAAAAGAGAAAGTAAATGGCTGAATTGAACTATAAAATAAACCAAACCAATGTGTAAGTTGAACCTCGACCTCGAACTGAAGTAACCTCGAGGTGATATTAAAATAAGAGCAATAAAGAATGAATAATTCTGACGAACAGTAACCAGAGCAAGAAAGAAATGATTGTATATCTTTTTCTCAATGAATAATGATGATTACAAATGACTGGAATTCCTCTTTATATAGTAGAGAAATCCTAATTATGGTATACTTCTAACTACATAAGGAAATCGTATAAACAGCTCATTAACCGCTACTGATCTGATCCGTTCCGAGAATCACACAACGATCCTCAATGAATCACGGATATCTCGCTCTTTCCGTTACTAAGATATCCCGATATTACTCAAAGTCTATCTCTTCTGTCCTCGATTGGTACCGACCTCGATCTAAAAAGAGGCTTCGATTTCGGACTCAATGTCTCAGCTCTTCAATGTAGCGTCCCAGTCTCGATCAAATAGTGAAATCGGGTAGTCCTGATTTCTACTGTATACAGTATCCGCTAAGTACAAGCATATAAAAGGTTAAAATACAAAAATGATTATGTTATGTCCCATTAATGAAAATTCTATTTCTTCAAAATAAAAGTAAACAGACTTTTATATAAATACAAGTGGCGCTTCTAGATGGAATATAAATAAGCCAGTGTAAAGTGTAATGAGTCTAGAAAATGCCCTTCTTACTAAATTTTTAGGCTGTGAAGCAGTGGCGGAGGCAGGATTACCGCCATAAAAAGGAAAAAGTTAAAAGAGTTGTAGCTAGTGGGAATAGAATCAATGATCTCACAAAGATTTTGAACCCCCTTGACCACTAAGCTATACTTTTAGGCTGTGTGGAGGATTCAAAACATAATATATAGAGGTAAATATCAGACTTTTCCTTACATATACAGTGTAATGTTTTGTCAAAGAAATTTGGTGTGATGGTGGCAATGATCAGCTCCTTCAGTGTGTTAAGTTATACATGTGATTTATGGCGGTACGTGCAGGGCTTGACGGACGCCGTAATTGATTTTTATATGGAGGCATTTTAGTATTATGGCATGTTATGTGTAGATGGATACCGGAAGAATTTTGGTGGTTTAGACCACTACTCGGGGTTTGTATTTTCTGCAGTTATGGGAATTCAGACACGTGTTGCAATGGATCTCCTGAAGTGAGTTAAGTAAAGGATTTCTATATGCTGGAGTATTTATTCTATTAGTGGTTCAGGATTTATGATGGAATTTGGTATTCTCACATGTTGGCATGTTAGGTGTAGTGAGCGACATGGGAATTGGAAGTTGAGGATCAAGGTTGCGATTCGGTGTAGACAAGAACGTTACGAGCTTGGGTGATCAGGAAAGGATTCAGATGTTAGAGTAAGCTGGTATTGTCTTTAGCGTCACCTGAGATGCTCTTTGTGTACTGATTTGTGGATTTTCGATTTGCTTTACAGCATTAGTATGGCTAGTGGTATGGGTGTGAAGACTTGTTACCTAGTGCGGAATGTCGTGGGAGTGTATCCCACGAGAAGATGGTGTAAATGTGACCTGTAGTCACTTGGTTGATCGAAGATTGGAACCAAGTATGGAGATTATGGTACTATCGCTAATGTGAGAGTTTAGGCCTGGAAGGCGCTCTATTCATTTGGTTACGAACTATGAATGTTTGTGCCGGATTGATGGTTGTTCTTCTGTGTCATGGGAAAAGGGGTTATTGTGGACCCTTGAAAGGTTATTAGCCCAGTGTGGTACGGTCAGAATCAGCTTGGGGTCCTTGGTTAGATCTAAATGTTAACATGAGCTCTATATCAGGCGGGATATGTTCATTTCAGCGTAGCGTTGCTTACGGAGGAATCTTCGGGCCCTGGATGTAATTTGTGTCGTCAGCTATTCCGTGGAATCTATATTATGCCTGGTGGGTTGTGAGGTGTTTTGATTATTCGCACTTATATTAACACACCTTGTAATTTGTGATATTGTGAGAGTAAGATGGCTCTCGAGATACAGGTCATTTATCGCACTGTAGTTGTGCTTCAATTTCGTAGCATATGGCGGTGTCCGTCTCCCCAGGATTTGTATTATGCACTTCGCGTGCTTGTGGTCGATATTCGGGTATTTCGTAGTTATGAGAATTTTAGCTTGGTAAGTATTTTCTTATAGATTATTATGTGTGGATCGGTTGGCACGTCGCCACATGTATATTTTTGGATTGGGTGGCACGCCGCCACCGGTATCATGGTTGGATCGCGTTGCACGCCGCAACGATATCATGGTTGGATCGGGTTGCACACCGCAACAGTGTAGTGTTGAGTACAATATCCCCTACCTATTATTGTGTGTATTTCTTCTTGTTTTCTGAGGAAGGTTCATAATATATTTTCGATGGTTTAAATTAGTTACGCGGATTGAGTAGTTCTTTCCAGAGTTCGTTCCTTTATATATCACATTCGAACTTGTGGCTTGTTGGCACATTGTGGCATCATATGATACTTTTGGCAGTGTCTGAGATGGCTTATTGCCTGAACAACTTATAGTGGGTGAAACGAGAATATTGGACCTGGGATCAGTGCGACCGGATTGTATAAGGCATATTAGAAGGAAAATATTGTTATTTGGTTTATAATGGAGTAATGGTTCTTGTCGGGAGGAGAGACTCCATGAATTGTGATTCGGTAGGTGGTTACGAGTTTCTATACATCTCTTATGTCGTGGTAGTATTGCAAGAGTTGGAACATGACTTATATGTGTCATGAGGTATGTTGTGGGCATCGGATTTGTGGAATTTCGGCTATTGTTGTCAGGGGATGTTATTATGGTCATGTGAATAATGCGGTTCATGGTGTGAATTAGGTAAGAGGATACAATTATGTATCGGTACATCGAGTAGTGATGGATACGGTGTTTGTATGTTGGAAACAGACCTAGTAGAGGATTTCAGGTGTTGGAATTTGGTTCCAAGGCTTATTTGACTAAATAAAAGGGAGGATATTCAAGTTTGCTCGAGCTAATGCGCTCAACTGGGTTGTAGTAGCGCGGGTAGGTGCACGAGGCCTTAAACAGTGATTTTGGATAAATCCGGAACAGTTCCTAGCACGTTCGAGGACGAACGTATGTTTAAGTGGGAGAGAATGTAACGACCCGACCAGTCGTTTTGAGCTCTAGTGCGTCGTTCGGCAGTTTGTGGCCATGAGTAGCTTCACTTCAGGTATTATGACTTGTACGCGTGGCCGGAATTGGAATTTCGGAAGCTCAGCGTTGATATGGAAAGAAAATTTTAATTTCAGAAGCTCTAAGTTGAAGAATTGACTAAGCTAGATTTTTGAGTAAATGACCTCGAAATCGAGATTTGAAGGTTCCAACGGGTTTGTATGACGATTTTGGCATTGGGAATTTGTCCGATCGGGTTTTGGATGACCCGGGAACGTTTCAGCGCCTATTATGGAAGTTGACATTTTGGAAGAATTTCATGAATTTGGGTTGAAGTGCATTTCAATGTTATCAAGGTCCGTTTGGGAATTATGAGTCTAGGAATAGCTTCGTATGGTGATTCTGGTATTGGGAGCGCGTCAGGAAGTGGATTTGGAGGTCAGTAGGTCATTTCGGGGTCATTTGGCGAAAGTTGGAAATTCGAAGGTTTTAGAGAAGTTTGACCGGAAGTGGACTTTTTGATATCGGGGTCGGATTTTGATTCCGGAAATCTGAGTAGGTCTGTAATGTCGATGTGACTTGTGTGTAAAATTTTAGGTCAATCGGACGTGATTTGATAGGTTTCGGTGACGAATGTAGACATTTAAAGTTCTAAAGTTTATTAAGCTTGAATTGGGGTGCGATTCATGATTTTGATATTGTTTGATGTGATTTGAGGCCTCGAGCAGGTCCGTGTTATGTTATGGGACTGGTCTGTGTGATTGGACGGGCCCCCCGGGGCCTGGGTGTGTTTTGGGGTGGCTTCGGACCAAATAGGAGTTGTTTTGGACTGCTGTTGCTGGTGTCTGATTTCCTTCTTCGCGAATGCGAAGGAAGTCCCGCGTTCGCAAAGTGGAATTTGTGGAGCTGCTGGATTTGGCCTTCGCGAACGCAGCCAAGGCGACGTGAACATGAAGAACAAAGGAGGGATCTAGGCCTAAGACCATTTGAGCTACGTGAACGCGTAGAAGGGAACGCGAACGCGAACGCGAAGGGGCGGGACAGATGTCCTTCGTGAACGCAATAAAAGGGTCGCGAACGCGAAGAGAGATTTTTTGGCGTGAGGTTGTATAGCTTCACGAACGCGAGGGTTGTGCCGCATTCGCGAAGAAGGGTCGGACTAGGCAGTGAGTTGTTTTAAAATGGGATTTTGGCCATTTTTATCTCATTTACTCCATGGGAGCCAGCCTTGGAGGGATTTTGAAGCTCCATCTTCATCATCTATGTCAAGGCAAGTGATTCACACCTATTGCAAGTTAAATACTTGGATTATATATGGATTTAGACATGAACATTTGTAGAAATTTGGAATTTTGAAGAAAAAACTAGAAATTGGTAATTTTGCTTCTAGACAACGAAATTGGGCATGGAATTTGGAACAAAATTATATATTTGAGTTAGTGTTGTTGTAGTGTTTATCTTCAAAAAATTTCGGAATCCGAGCACGTGGTCCTGCGGGTGAATTTTAGGAATTCTTCAAATTGGGTTGGAAATTCACTTTAATAGTTAGGATGAGAACTCTTGAGCATGTATTGACTATTTTATATAACATTTGACTAGCTTCGGGTCGTTTGGCACCGAGTTGAGGATTGAAAGAACAATTTTGGACCGGAAAGTAAGCTTTAAGACGAGGTAAGTCTCCTATCTAACTCTGTGAGGGGGAAATTACTCCTAGGTGATATATTTGATGTGTGCTACTTGTTGTGGGGGCTACGTACGCGCGGGGTGATGAGAGCCCGTACGTAGCTACATTCATGTTATTTCCAGGGTTTCACATCATGTTGTAGCTATTCTGTTTGAGTAGTCTCTCGCTTATTTGAGTTGTAGCAGGTTCTATTTGAGTAGGTCGTTCACCTCGGCAAGATAATTGATTTATCATATGGTTCGGGTCGTTAGACCCTCGGCAATGCACATTATAATTATTATGCTGGATCGGGCCGTATGCCTCGGCATTCCTAATCATATCCTCATGAAAATCGTGCGTAATACTTGGCAAGAAGCCAGTGTATCTGTGAATTTTCAGGATTTGAATTACGGTAATCTACTTGATGAGTATATATATATATATATATATATATATATATATATATATATATATATATATATATATATATATATATATATATATATATATATATATATATATATATATATGCTCCGGTTAAGGAGGGAATTTCCAATGGAGAGCTTAAGTTCCTCGTAAAGAGGGGGATTTGTATCACGGGATTTATACTTGTCTATTTTATTTATTTACTCTGCCTCATACTTACTTACCTCTTTACTGTGCCTGATGTTATTGGACCACTAGTGTGTGCCGATGGCGACCCCTCGTCACTACAACTCCGGGGTTAGGCTAGATACTTACTGGGTACACGTTGCTTATGTACTCATACTACACTTGCTGCACATTTTTGTGCAGGCACATATATGTCTAGAGGCTTTGTGGGAGCAGAGGCGCGTATACGTGCGGGAACCTAGGTGAGTTGCATTCCAATTGTCGACTGCAGCCAGAAGAGTCTCCTTCACAGTATTTATATTTTTCTTGTCCAATTTGTATTTCGGACAATTGTTGTATTTTTATTTTATACTCCTAGTTAATGCCCATGCACTTGTGACACCGGGTTTTGGGATAATTGTGGGTTGTCCTGTATTGAAATTGTTAGATATATCATTATTTACTTTGTATATTCCATCTTTTACTATTTAATTGAAGGAAAACATGATTTCAAAAATACTAAAATGAGAACCAAATTAAGTATTTATTTTTGGCTTTCCTGACAGTGATGTTCGGCGCCATCACGACCTTTAATGGATTTTGGGTCATGACATGAAGACTCCGAGCTTTCGGACATGATTTGTGATGGTCCCTTTGTCCCTACAAAGGTTGTTGGAGAGGGTACAAGGGCTGTCCAAAGACAAGAAAAGAATACAATGATGTTGACCGAAAATCTATTGAGAAGAACTTCAAGGCGAAGAAGATTCTTGTGTGTGGTATTGGACCAGACGAGTGTAATCGTATCTCGTCATGTAAATCAGCCAAGAAAATATAGGAATCTCTTCAAACGGCTCTCGAGCGAACTACTCAAGTAAAGCAGTCAAAAATAGATATACTTACACTACAACATAAATGGGCTTTAGCGGCATTACAAAATGGCTTTAGCGGCGATAACAATAGCCGCTATATGTTTTACCAGCCATTAGTTGTAATGACCCGGCCAGCCGTTTTGAGAGTTATAGCCCTTCTCCCCCATTTCCTGCTTCTTTTTTGCTCTTCAGCTGTATTATGACTTATTGAGGTAGTTAGTACGGGTACGGAGTGATTTCGGAGTGGAATGAGACACTTAGTCTCTTAGTTGGAAGTTTAAGTTGGAAAAGTCATCGTATGTTGACTTATGTGTAAACAACCTCAGATTTGAATTTTGATGATTTCGTGAGCTCCGTTAGATGATTTTGTACTTACGACCGCGTCCAGATTTTGATTTGGAGATCCGTAGTAGAATTAGGTTTGAAATGCCAAAAGCTGGAATTTTGGAAAGTTTGACCAAGAGTGGAGTTTTGGATATCGGGGTCGGATTGGATTTACGAAAGTTAGAGTAGGTTCGTGGTGTCATTTATGACTTGTGTGCAAAATTTGAGGTCAATCGGATGTGATTTGATAGGTTTTGACGTCGTTTGTAAAGTTGTAAATTTTAAAGTTTATTAGGCTTGAATCCGTGTGTAATTAATATTTTTGATGTCGTTTGAGGTGATTTGAGGGTTCGACCAAGTTCGTATGGTGTTTTAGGACTTGATGGTATCTATGGTTGAGGTCCTAGGGGCCTCAGGTGAGTTTTGAGCGAGTCCAAGCATTTCGGCACTCTAATGTTGTTTAGGAACGTTGGAAGTACGGACCACATAATTTCATGTGCTGAGGCACATTTTTGAGTGTTGTAGCAGATGAAAAAGTGTTGCAGCAGATGAAAATGTGCGGGCAACAGAAGAAAAGTGCAGACCACACAATTTTGTTTGCGGACGCACTTCAGGGTGTTTTGCAAGTTCGCTAGTCCGATTTTGGAAGCTTATATCTTTTGATCTACAAAGAATTTGGAGATGATTTAAATACAAAAGTTGTATCCCTTCGTGTCTAGTTTCTAGAAAGGTAAAGAAATAATCATTTGGAAATTTTTGTGCGACCGCATGACTTGGAAATGTGCGGACCGCACATTGGGAGGTCAGAGGGTGTACTATATAACCGAGGCTTAGGGTATTATTTCATTTTTGGACCTAGAGAGCTCGATTTGTGACGATTTTTCTTGAATTTTTCAAGAAATTCATCGGGATAAGTGATTCTAACTCGGATTCGGTTAATAGACATGAATATTTCATTGTTTTCATCATCAAATTAGTATTTTGATATTGAAATTTGGGGGAAAATTGTAGAAATTTCATAAAATAAACTTTGAGGATTTGAATGTCGATTCGAAGTCGGATTTGAGAGAAAATAGTATAGTTGGACTCGTAATTGAACGGGTTGTCGGATTTCGAGATGTGGGCCCGGGGGCCGGGTTTGAGCCGATTTCGAAAGTTTGGCTATAATTTAGTAGTTTTCTTGTGGAATTGATCCCTTTAGCCTATATTAATAGTGTTTTACTGTTTGTGGCTAGATTCAGGACATTCGGAGGTCGACTCGTGAGGCAAGGGCATTTTTGGAGTAGAGAATTACTCGGACCGAGGTAAGTAACAGCTGTAAATCTGGTCCTGAGGGTATGAAACTCCGGATATTGTATTGTGTGACTATTTTGGAGGTGACGCACATGCTAGGTGACGGGCGTGTGGGCGTGCATCGAAGGGATTGTGACTTGGTCCGTCCCATGTGGCCGTAAAGCCAATATTTTACAGTTAACTACATGTCCTCTCTGTTTAATGGAAAATCGATTGTAATTAATGTTAGAAACCATGTTTAGGCCTTATGATATCACTGTTGGGACCCGTTGAGGTCGTATACTTGTTAAATTAGTTGTTATTTGCTATTCTGTTTCTCAATCAAGTTTTCACTTGCTTATTACACCTTCGTCTCTTCTTGTTCCTCGTTGATACATGATATTATCCTTGTTGGGCTGAATTATATGATTTATGAGAGCCCGAGAGACTAGGAAGGTTGATGGTTGAGTGAGGCCTTGGGCCTATTGGTGAGATATTTATTCCATAGCACGTGAGTTGTTCGTGCAGCACGTGAGTTGTCCGTGCAGATCTTGATTTGATATTATAGCACGTGAGTTGTCCGTGCAGATATAGAGCTTGGGCTGAAGGAGCCCCTCCTGAGTCTGTACATCCCCAGTGAGAGCATGTACCTATTTATTTGGAATACTAAGGCTGAGAGCCGAGTGATTGAGCTGTTGAGATAGTTGAGTGACAGTAGCCCTGTGAGGTTGTACTTGCCTTCATTTGTTGTTGCACTTAGTTGTTATCTGACAGTGTTATGAAATTTCTGAAAGACTATATCTGATTTACTTGATCTTGAACTGTAATAAACTGATTTGACTTGAATTTTCGGATTGAAAGCATGCCTATTCTTTAGTGAAATTACTTAAATGAACTGTAGTTGTATAGCTCGTCAGTGCTTCTCAGTTCCTTATTTATTTCTGTTACTTACTGAGTTCGAAGTACTCACGTTACTCCCTTCACCTCGTGTGCAGATCCAGATGTGACCGGACACAAAGGTCATTGAGCTTGTGCGCGGTCGATTTCCGGAGATTTACGAGGTAGCTGCCGGCGTTCGTAGACCTTGTGCTCTTTCTTTATTATCTTTCTTTTCTATATGATATTTAGACGCAGACTATTGTAAACACTGTCTTTTAGATTGAAAGTCTAGTTGCTCATGACTTAGTGACGCCCCGATGGTTAGGGCTACTTTTCTGCATTGTATTTTGAGTCTAACTCCTATTTTATAAAAACTCTGTTATGAAAATTCTATTGATTTACTTTTTATAAGATATCGAAGTGTTTTGAAAATGTTGGCTTGCCTAGTACCACGATAGGTGCAATCATGATTCTGATATTAGTGTATCGCCATTGAAGCCGGGGTCGGCAAAGTCTTTAGCGGCTATTGTCACAAAAGCTGGTAAAAGGAGTGATTTATTGCCGCTAAAGCTTATTATCTTTAATGGCAATTGTTTGCAGCAATTATAATGGATATTAAACCTAATCCATAACGTCCAATTATACTGCTTTAGCATCTATTTTTATAGCCGCTAAATTCAAAATAATTGCCGCTAAAATTTTGCATATTTAACGGTAATTATTTTGTGGCAATTTAAATGACCATAGTATCCCTTCTGAAAATATCTTAGTTTTCCATTTTGAGGTCCATTTAAGTGGCTAATATGTTGAACTAAATTGCCGCTTAAAGTCAATATTTTTAACGACAATTATAATAGCTGCAATATCCCTTGTGAAAATATCTTAATTTTTCATTTACCGTCCATTTATATAGCTGGTATATCCAACTAAATTAGCACTAAAGGTCACAAGCGGTAATATCAATATTTTATCCACCATTAATAATAATTACTAAATTTATCCCGAATATGACCCAAATAAGAAAATATATTAATATCAATTAAATATAATATTTCTCATTAACTCCTAACAAACAAAAGGAAGTACTAATCAAAAATATTGATGTCACAATAACTAACTTATATAGTTTCAACTAAATAGTTAATGTCATTATATAACTAATCCAGACGAATGATGATGTTCAAATGATTTTCGCAACTATTCATCATTTTGAAATCTTCCATCTGCTGAATTATGGAATATCAAACTGTATGACCTGAAATTATAAAATAACTATGCGAGAAGATAAAATACAATGTGAAAAAAAATATTTTGAAGATTTCATCACTGTCACAATTCATAAACAGAAGATCTTAAACAAGTCAAACTTTTGGTCAGTTCACTTCCAAGTACTCAGAAGGTAAAATGGACTAGCAGAACCTTATAACAGCAAGTTAGTCCAACCAAAAGCTCTTCTTTTTTTTTTTCATTATGAATAAACACCTAGCTCTGTCTCCAAACTCGTTAGCAGGTTACATTTTTTCAAATTATCTTTTTATTTTTCAATTCGTTCACAACAGTACCCGAGCAAAGTTTTTCCACTTTCTCCAGCAAAACATCACCAAATTAAACTACCTTCAACTTAAAATTCAGACCTAAAAAAGCAACAAAATAGAAAAAGAGACTACACTACTCCTTGCTTGTTACTAGTAATCCTGGAAACAATACTCCAATTCAAGAGAAAACTTTAGCTATCACTATACTGATTAGTTCAATCCTCTCAATTTTGATATCTTATTATTCATTGATTCTCCATTTAATAATTTATCTAGCCTTAGAAGGAAATTTAATTTTGAGGTTTTATGGGAGGCAAATAACTGCAAAATCATGGGATTTTTTCACTTCTCCTGCAAGTTGGTTATATGCTGGGGTGTGGTATGAAACAGATAGGGTGGACACTCAAATGTATATTTATTCTTTTTTTGGAAGGCAGTGTCAAAAGTGGATGAGATCGATCGAGTGGTCTCAGTTGGAGATGGAATTGCACGTGTTTATATATAATTCATTTGTATTACTAAATCCTGCAATTTCTCAAACATTATGTAGGGGCCAACTGCCAAAGACGTTGACTCTGTAAAGAAAAGCTCTAAACCTAAGAGAGCAAGCACTTTTGCTAAACGTGCTGCCTAAGGTGTCTGCACTACATCTTAATAAGAAGCCAACTTCTAAGTGTTGAGGCCGATATAACTGGTGGTTTCTATTTCTAATTGTAAAATATATATATTTTTTAGCTAAAAGCAAGCCCAAATACAACAACAAATTATTAACAAAAATCGGAGGAGGAAACCTCAAAGATGAGTAGTACCATGAGAAGGTTGGTCATTTTCAGCAACATTAGGTATCCTTGATGTTTGTGTTACTCGTTCATGTCCATTGTTGGTTTCAGGGATCTAATAAATATTAACATGTTAGATAACAATACTTTTATATGATTAGAATTTCATTAAGAATGTCTAAAACTTATGAAATGGAATTACCTATTTACATGAGGTGTCATTGCTTCTCTGAGGTATAGATGCATTAGGAGTTTATTCGTGCATGAATTATCTCATTTGGAGGCATAGATACAAAGAGGTTATGCAAGTGACTTGAATCAATTTATTTCAATCAGGTTGCGGGGAGTATTGGAAGCCTTCCCATGTCATCAGCCAAACTCAATGACGATTACTGCAAATGAGACTCGAAACAATAAGGCAACTCTGAGAATAGATTGATCTAATTCTCTCTACGTGTCATCATAACACCTATCATCTCAGGTAATTTAGAGTTATACAGGAAGACAATCAGCTTTACATGTCAACAAAATTATGTTATTTTTACGATAGACGATACAACAACTCATATTTTTATATTTGAAATGCTTAGTTTTTAACCTGAAATAAAATATTTATAATGACATGACTGAAGATGGAATAAGCTGCAGAGATTCAGGAGAAATGATTGAAATATACTGAGAAAACTTAAAATAGTTTTTGAAACTACAAGTAAACTTTTATTTAACATTTTATGCTCAAATTAGGGTGAAATATCTAAATTATCGGGGCCTTGTTTAAACTCTTTTATTGATAAAAGTGTAGAATAAATGATTTTTTTTTATTAAGTGATAAAAGAATTCTCAGGCCAACGATCTCTCAAAAAACACAGCTTCAAGTGCATGATATTTCTAGTTTCCTTTTCTTAATCTTTCAGAGTCTCATAGTTGCTTTCAAGAATAAAAGAGTTCAAGAATTTAGCACCAAGGGTTCTGAATCCTAAAAAAGAATCTTGTTGTTATTAACAATCATACAAATATTTCCATGTTAATGGTTCGTTATTCAACTTCATCACTAGTAATTTATAAATTAATAACACTAAATAATAGCTTTAAAAAAATCGCAGATATTATATTGAATAAGTTCACAAATGACCTAGGTGGTATTCGTGACTTGATTTAATTGGTTTCACCACAAAAATTTGCATTTGAAGAGAACACAGTACAAAATACACATCTACAAATCAGATATTGAGATTCTAGGAACATATTGATGCTGAGTAGATCTTTTATCCAATTGAGAAACCAAGAAAGGAAAATCCAAATTCATCAAAATCTTAATTTCAATATTAATGCCAAATAAAAGTTAAGTATTTTCCAAAGATAAAGAAATTGGTTACTGACCTGAAAAATGTCTTAATAGAGTGAAGAAGATAATTGTTGTTCTTCTATGTGATATTCAAGCCCTAGTGTTTCGCCCGAGAGAGAGAGTGATGACCCAAAGGATCATCTAATAAATTAAGACTCTATTACAAGCTCATTAGCCTTAAAAATACTAATTTTATTACCTCGATATGCATGCGCAGTCCGGGCGTGAAACCGGAAAGCTTTTATATGAACATATAAAAAAAAAAAAATTGGAATTTAAAATTTTGTTTTAATTGACTTGGTTCAACATTTTTAGTGAACGGACCTGGATCCGTGTTCCAACGATCTCGGGAGGTCTGCAGTAAAATATGGGACTTGGGCGTATGCTCGGAATTGGATTTCGAAGTCCCTAGCCTTAGAAATCAATTTTTGAAAGAAATTATTTTGCTGGATTTCGAAGGAAATAAAGAAATGAATTAATATTTGAACTCATTAGTATCGGGCCCATATTTTGGTTCTGGAGCCCGGTACAGGTTTGTTATGATATTTAAGTCATATCTGTGAAATTTGGTGAGAATCGGAGTTGAGTTGAGGTGATTCGGACGTCCGGTTGAGAAATAATGAAATTAAAGTGTTCTTGAGGAAAATCATGAGTTTTGAGGTTAAATTCGTAGTTTAGATGTTATTTTCGTGATTTGATCGCACGAGCAAGTCCTTATGATATTTTTGACTTGCGTGCATGCTTGTTTAGAGCCCCGAGGGCTCGGGTGACTTTCGGGTAGGCTTCGGGATGTTTTAAACTTCTAAAATCTGCTGGTGCACCAGTTTTGGTGTGCCCGCGCCTGCGAGCCTTTGGCGCAGGTGCGAGTGCCTTCCCGCAGGTGCGGCCCTGGCCACAGTTCCTTGTTCCACAGATGCGGACTCCCCATCACAGGAGCGGGACCGCAAGAGCAGAAACCCGTCCGCAGGTGCGGCCCTAAGGGCCCATTCCTATTTCGCAGGAGCGGCCCCCTGTCTGCACGTGTGGATGCGCAGATGCGGTCCAAGCACCGCAAGTGCGAGGGTCGGGCAGTGAGTTCACTTTAATTAGAACTTCAGCCCCTTTTCTTCATATTTTTCGGACTAAAAAAACCTAGAAGGGATTTTCAACCCACAAGTTCATCCCCAAAGTGTTGGTAAACAATTCTAAACTCTTCTCTTTCAATTACCCAATATTTTTCATCACTTTTTAATCACAAATTAAGAATTTTCATGGTAGAATTGGAGGTTTGGGTAGAATTAGAGAATTTTGTAAAAATTAAATTTTGACCTTGAATTGGGGTCGGGTTTCGAAACTAATTTCATATTCGGACTCGGGGGTGAATGGGAAACGGAATTTGGTCTGAACCCCGATTTTGGACCAAGCAGGCCCGGGGTCGGGTTTTAACTTTTTTTTTTTTTAGAAAACTTAGAAATATAATAATTTTTCAGTAAAGTTAGTTCCTTTAGCATAAATTAATGATATTAAACTAATTATGATTTAATTTGAGTGGGTTAGATGCAATTCGAAAGGAAAAGCGGTAATTGAGTAGTGAGTGGCCTGCGAATTTGAGGTAAGTGCTTCGTTTAACCTTGACTTGATGGAATAGGAATCTCCAACTTAATTGCTATGTGAAATTACATGTGTGTGGTGTATAGGTGAGGTGACGAGTATCTATGCACCCCCAAATTATCTGCTTAACATGACCCCTTTCCCAGTTTTCAATTATTTGCTTCCGGGCTTAACTGTTTCATGATCATTGATGTTCATATGTCGAGTTTGGATTCGTTAACTTATTGTTAAGTATTGTTTCAAGTATTTTGGAAGTGTTGGATGTTCTCTTGGTTTTGTTATGTTACATAAGGATTGAGGTGGATGTCAGTGTTACGATATGTATATAATTTCCGGTTGGTTTCGTTGTGAAATGATAATTGATGAAGTTTATGAGTTTTACAGCTTATGTTTACAATTGTTGATACAAAAATATTGTGAAAGGCTTGGCCTGAATTGTGAAAGTTTTCGTAAATAAACTGATATGATATGTCTGGTGGGAGCGGGTTGCACGCCGCAACAAGGAGTGATAAGGGTGGACAGGTGGGATCGGGTTGCACGCCACAACAGAAGAAATAAGAGTGATATATATATATAGGGAGGAGCAATAAGGGTGGACAGATGAGAGCGGGTTGTGCGCTGCAACAAGGAGCGATAAAGGAGAATAATTATGTTTTACTGATTTTCAAAAATAAGGATTTGAAAAACTCTGATTTATTAAAAAGGTTTTCATACTCTGATTTTTACTGTGATTTAAATCGAAACTTGGAAATTTTGAGGAGTTGATTATAGCTGATATCTGAAAAGAATTATCCGAATTATTTTTATTTACTGTTGCAAGTTATTTGTTATTTAGTTTATTATTATTATTATTATTTCTTTCTTGCTTTATTTTATATTGTTCACAGGTTATATTGTTAATGCCCCGCTGTAGCCTCGTCACTACTTTGTCGAGGTTAGGCTCAGCACTTACTCAGTACATGGGGTCGGTTGTACTGATACTACACTCTGCACTCTTTTGTGCAGATCCAGGTACCGGCCAGAGTTAGGGATTTTAATAGCTGACATCATCATTCGGAGACACGAGGTAAATATGCTGGCGTCCCCAGATTTCTAGAGTCTTCTCTTTAATTTATAGACGTTATTTTATTTCTTTCAAAAGAGAGATATATTCTTTCAGACCATTATTTGTAGTATTATTAGTAGTTCGTGAATTGTGACACCAGACCCTGGGTAGTTATATAATTAGTTTTAGTTCGTGGTTCGTTTCATCATATCGAATATTATTTCTGATTATATTTATTGGGAATTATTAGATTTAGTTTATTTTAAATTGCCTCATTTTGTTTAAGTAAATATTCAAAGGAAAATGGCTAATCAAGTTATAACATTGGCTTGCCTAACAAGTGTGGTGTTAGGCGTCATCACGATCCCGTGGGTTGGAAATTTGGGTCGTGACAAGTTGGTATCAGAGCACTAGGTTGTATAGGTCTCACAATTCTCGAACAAACTTGATAGAGTCTGAGGGATCGGTACGGAGACGTTTGTACTTATCTCCCAGAGGCTATGAAGTTAGGAACAAACTCAGCTTTTATTTCTACTCTGTCGTGCGATTCTTGGTATCTCAAATATTGATTGAACTATTCTACTCTCTCGCATATGGCGAGAACACGTGCTTCTTCTTCCGCTGACCAACAATCTGGTCTCCTAGCAGCAGCAGCTCCCATTAGGGGCAGAGGCCGAGGCCACGTCAGAGGCCGGGGCAGGGGAAGGACTCAGCTTGTTGCTCATACTGCAACCCCAGCTGCGGAGCCCCAGATTGAGATTGATGGGGGGCTCCAGCTCAGACCGTTACAGCTGGACCATCTCAGGTCCCAGAGGGGTTTATTGCTACCCCGGTACTTCAGGATGCTTTGGTACGATTAGTGGGCCTTATGGAGAGTGTAGCCCAGACTGGCGCACTCCCTTTTGCAGCAGCCGCATCTCAGGCTGGAGGAGGGGTCTAGACTCATGTTAGCCACACTCCTGATCAGACTACTCCTCCAATTCAGGCCCCAGCAGCCAACCCAGTTGGGTTAGTTCAGATAGTTGTTGCAGCCCTGATTGATGAGGGGGCAGTTATGACTTCCGATGCTTTGTGGATATTGGACAGGTTCATCAAGTTTTGTCCTGTTCACTTTAGTGGTGCTACTTCAAAAGATCCTCAGGAATATTTGGACAGTTGTCACGAGGTTCTTCGTAATATGGGTATTTTGGAGACCAATGGGGTCGACTTTGCCGCGTTTCAAATGACTGGTTCCGCCAAGAAATGGTGGAGGGATTATTTGATGACTAGACCAGCTGGTTCACCTGCTCTAACTGGGATCAGTTTTCTCACCTCGTTTTGGAGAAGTTTTGCTTATCACTACCAGGGAAGAGAAGCGTCGTCAGTTTGAGCGTCTTCAGTAGGGCGGCATGACAGTTACCCAGTATGAGAATCGTTTTGTGGATTTGGCTCGGCATGTTATTATTCTATTGCCCACAGAGAGGGAGAGGGTAAGGAGATTTATTGAGGGCCTTTCCCAGCACATCAGGTTGCAGATGGCTAAGGAGACAGGGACTGGGATTTCATTTCAGGATGCGGCCAATGTGGCCAGGAGAGTTGAGACGAATCTCAGGATGGGAACTCAGGGTTCAGACAAGAGACCTCGCCATTCTGGTAGATTTAGCGGTGCCTTGTCTGGAGGCAGAGACACTCAGGGTAGAGGCCATTCTTCCAGTCCATTTAATTCAGCACTTCAGACATCTCATGGTGCCTCAGGTGGTCGTGGCTCTTACTTGCCTTATTCTGATTAGTCGGCCCCTACCAGACCACCTCCTCTTCAGATTTATTATCGTGGTCGGCCGGTTCGTCAGGTTCAGCCTCAGTATCAGGATGGGTGTTATGAGTGTGGTGAGTATGGTCACATTCGGAGATCTTGTCCGAAATTTTTGGGTAATCAGCCTCAGTATCAGGATGGGTGTTATGAGTGTGGTGAGTATGGTCACATTCGGAGATCTTGTCCGAAATTTTTGGGTAATCAGCCTCAGTATCAGAATTTTCGTGCTTTAGTTTCGGCACCAGCTACAGCATCACCTGCCCATCCAGCCAGGGGTAGGGGTCAGTTAGTCAGAGGTAGAGGTCAGAATGTTAGAGATGGAGGTCAGCATGCTAGAGGTGGAGGCCAGCTCACTAGAGGTGGAGGCTAGCCCGTTAGAGGTGGAGGACCACCTGTCAGGGTCCTCCCGGTGACGCAGTTCAAGGTGGTGGGGCCTAGCCCCGATTATATGCATTTCCAGCCAGACCCAGGCGGAGTCCTCTGATGCAGTTATCACAGGTACTATTTTAGTTTGTAATAAAGATGCTTCAGTTTTATTTGATACGGGGTCTACTTATTGTTATGTGTCATCCTATTTTTCCTCGTATTTGGTTATGCCCCGCGATTCTTTGAGTGTCCCTGTTTATGTGTCTACACCGTTGGGGGATGCTATTGTTGTAGATCGTGTATATCGTTCGTGCGTAGTCATTATTGAGGGTCTTGAAACTAGTGTAGACATTTTGCTTCTTGACATGGTCGATTTTGATGTCATATTGGGCATGGATTGGTTGTCACCTTATTATTCCATCTTGGACTGTCACGCCAAGACAATTACTTTAGCTTTGCCGGGATTGCCTCGGTTAGAATGGAAAAGGACTCCTGGTCATTCTCCAGCAGAGTGATGTCTTATGCCAAGGCTCATCACATGGTTGAGACAAGATGTTTGGCTTATTTTTCTCATATCCGTGATTCTGATGCCGAGGTTTCTTCAACAGAGTCAGTGCCTATTGTTCGGGAGTTTTTCGAAGTGTTTCCTACAGAGCTGTCGGGGATTCCACCCGACAGGGATATCGATTTTTGTATTGATGTTACTCCGGGCACTCAGCCCATTTCTATTCCTCCATACCACATGGCCCCGCCAAAATTGAAAGAATTGAAATAACAGTTGCAAGACCTGCTTGATAAAGGTTTCATCAGGCCTAGTGTCTCGCCTTGGGGTGCACCGATTTTGTTCGTAAAGAAGAAGGATGGATCGATGAGAATGTGTATAGATTACAGGAAGTTGAATAAAGTTACTATCAAAAATAAGTATCCATTGCCGAGAATTGATGATTTATTTGATCAGCTTCAGGGTGCTAGTGTGTTTTCGAAAATTGATCTTAGATCGGGCTACCATCAATTGAAGATTAGGGCGTCCGATGTTCCTAAAACAGCCTTTCGGACAAGGTATGGGCACTATGAATTTTTGGTGATGTTTTTTGGCTTGACTAATGCCCCAGCAGCCTTTATGGATTTGATGAATCGATTTTTCAAGCCTTATCTGGATTCGTTCGCAATTGTGTTCATTGATGATATTCTCATATACTCCCTAAGTCGGGAGGAGCATGAGCATCACCTCCGTATAGCACTCTAGACTTTGAGGTATAATCAGTTGTATGCGAAATTTTCAAAGTGTGAATTCTGGTTAGATTCAGTAGCTTTCTTGGGTCACATCGTATCAGCAGAGGGTATTCAAGTGATTCTTAGAAGATAAAGGGCATTCAAGAACTGTCCTAGACCTACTTCAACCACGAAAATCAGGAGCTTCATGGGTTTGGCGGGATACTACCATCGTTTTGTGGAGGGGTTCTCGTCTATAGCAGCCTTGATGACGAGATTGACTCATAAGGGTGCCACATTTAAATGGTCAGATGAGTGTGAGGTGAGTTACCAGAAGCTCAAGACAGCCTTGACTTCAACACCGGTATTACTGTTACCCTCAGGTTCGGGATCTTTCACAGTATATTATGATGCTTCCCGTGTTGGGTTGGGAGCAGTATTGATGCAAGAGGGCAGGGTGATAGAATATGCGTCTCAGCAGTTAAATATTCACGAGAAGAATTATCATGTCCATGACTTAGAGTTGGCAACCATTGTTCATGCATTGAAAATATGGAGGCACTATCTTTATGGCGTGCCATGTGAGGTTTACACGGATCATCGTAGCGTCCAGTACTTGTTCAAGCAAAAAGATATTAATTTGAGACAGAGGATATGTCTATAACTATTTAAAGATTATGAAGTTATTATATTGTATCATCCAGGAAAGGCCAATGTGGTGGCCGATGCATTGAGTAGGAAAGTAGTAAGTATGGGCAGCCTTGCATGTATTCCAGTCGGTGAGGGACTGTTAGCTTCAGACATTCCGTCTATGGCTAATCAGTTCGTGAGGTTGGATATTTCGCCCAACCATGTTCTAGCTTGTACAGTTGTTAGGTCTTCCTTATTCGAGCGTATCATAGATTGGCAAGATGATGACCCGCACTTGATGGTCCTCAGGGACACCGTTTGGCACGGTGGTGCCAAGAAGGTTACAGTTGGAGATGATGGTGTTTTGAGGATGCAGGGTCGTATATGTGTGCCCAATGTTTATGGCCTTCGTGAGTTGATCCTTGAGGAGGCCCACAGTATTCTATTCATCCGGGTGCTGCCAAGATGTACCAGGACTTGCGACAACACTAATGGTGGCGAAGGATGAAAAAGGATATTTTTGCTTATGTGGCTCGTTTTTTGAATTGCCAACAGGTGAAATATGAGCATCAGAGACCCGGTGGTTTACTTCAGCAAATAGAGATTCCTGAGTGGAAGTGGGAGCGTATCACTATGGACTTCGTTGTTGGACTCCCACAGACTCAGAGGAAGTTCGACACAGTTTGGGTTATTGTGGATAGGTTGACTAAATCAAGACATTTCATTCTAGTGGCAAGTACTTACACTTCGGAGCGGTTGGCATAGATATATGTTCGAGAGATTATTCGCCTTCACGATGTGCCCGTGTCTATCATTTCTGATCGAGGTACGCAGTTTACCTCGCACTTTTGGAGGTCAGTTCAGCGAGAGTTGGGTACACGAGTTGAGTTGAGCACAGCATTTCTTCCTCAGATGGACGGAAAGTCCGAGCATACTATTCAGATCTTGGAGGATATGCTCCACGCTTGTGTTATTAATTTTGGGGGTTCTTGGGATCAATTCTTGTCGTTAGCAGAGTTTGCTTATAATAAAAGTTATCAGTCGAGCATTCAGATGGTTCCCTATGAGGCATTATATGGTACACGGTGTAGATCGCCAGTTGGGTGGTTCAAGCCGGGAGAGGCTCGGTTATTGGGTACAGACTTAGTTCAAGAGGCCTTAGATAAGGTCAAGATTATACAGGATCGACTTTTTGCAGCTCAGTTTAGGCAAAAGAGTTACACTGATCGTAAGGTTTAGGATGTGGCCTTCATGGTTGGAGAGAGAGAGTATTATTTCGGTATCGCCCATGAAGGGTGTCATGCGATTTGGGAAGAAGGGAAAGTTGAGCCCTATGTATATCGGACCATTTGAGATTCTTGATAGAGTGGGGGAGAAAGCTTATAGACTTGCGTTGCCTCCAGGGTTATCCTCCGTTCATTCGGTATTTCATGTATCTATGCTCCGGAAATATCATGGTGACCCGTTCCACGTGTAAGATTTCAGCTCTGCCCAATTGGACAAAGATTTGACTTATGAGGAGGAGCCGGTAGCCATTCAAGACCGGCAGGTTCGTCAGTTGAGATCAAAGAGTTACCCTTTAGTTCGAGTGCACTAGAAGAGTCAGCTTGTTGAAACAGCCACTTGGGAGTCCGAGTCGGACATGCAGAGTAGATATCCCCACTTGTTTGCTAGTTCAGGTAATTTTCAATATACGTTCGAGGACAAACGTTTGTTTTAGAGGTGGAGATTGTGATGACCCAAAGGGTCATCTTATAAATTAAGACTCCATTCCAGGCTCATTAGCCTTAAAAAACTAATTTTATTTACCTCGATTTACGTGCGCAGTCCGGACGTGAAATCGGAAAGCTTTTATGTGAAAATATGAAAATAATAATTTTAGAATTTAAAATTTAGTTTTAGTTGACTTGGTTCAACATTTTTAGTGAACGGATCCGGGTCCATATTCCGACGATCCCGAGAGGTCCACAGTAAAATATGGGACTTGGGCGTATGCTCGGAATTGGATTACAAGTCCCTAGCATTAGAAATCAATTTTTGAAGGAAATTATTTTGCTGGATTTTTAAGGAAATAAAAAAATAAATTAATGTTTGAACTCATTGGTATCAGGCCCGTATTTTGGTTTCGGAACCCGGTACAGGTTTGTTATGATATTTAAGTCCTATCTGTGAAATTTGGTGAGAATCGGAGTTGAGTTGACGTGATTCGAACGTTTTCACTCCCCAAAATAGAGGGACGAGACCGGTGCCTAACCGGATGATCCCGGTCAAGCGGACCTGGATTGCCTTTCCTACCCAACGCATCACCCCGTGTTTATAATATACATTATTCCACATGAATTAGCAAATTATAGTTTAAGAATGAATCCACTACTTGAGTTCATATTATCCTTTATCATTTCCACATTTGATAATCACAAAACATACAACAATTCCGATTCGGACCATGATTACTAGTAAACACATTTACTGTCCAAAATACATATATGTACAACCCACATCATGTCTACGGAGCCTCTAAGAGTATTAAGGGTTTACACAATACTTGCCGGCAACAAAGCACCGGCTATACCTTAAAATACATAACATATACAAAAAAGATGATGTAGATTACACACGGCCCCGAGAGGAAATGGGGCTCACCGGATCTGCTGAAGGTACGAAGGGGAAACACCACTACTGGCGGTCTGAGCTACCTGCTGCGGAACCACCTACATCCATATAAAAGATGTAGCGCCCCCGGCAAAAGGGACGTTAGTACCATTAAAGAGTACTAGCATGTATGAAACAAGTTTATTCCAAGTAGAATCAAACAATACACAACTAGAAAGCAATTAGGGTAACCACACAAGTACCACACAAGTATACAGAAAACAACAACGAAGATTTCACAGTTACTTGTTTCAATTTCCCATCTGTTGCGGCGCGCAACCCGATCCCACTGTACATTCTCATCTCACCCTTATTACCTTTCCACCCTTATTACTTCGTGTTGCGGCGCGCAACCCGATCCCACCGTACATTCTCATTTTACCCTTATTTCCTCTCCACCCTTATTACTTCGTGTTGTGGCACGCAACCCGATCCCACCGTACGTTCCCATTTCATAACAACAATCACCAATAATTATATCACAAGGACCTTTATCATGAAGAACATAAGTTCATATCAACCAATAACTATGTGAAATCAAGGCACAATGATCCTTACCAATCAGCAATTCATATATGGTGTTGCCACAATCATTTAACTCAATGAAATCAGCCCATATTCACTTTTATCATTTACTACACAACATTTAGCACTTGGATACATTCAACACTTTATTTCATTCTCGTTTATTTTGTTTTGCATCACATCCTCTCACACCGATGTATTCAACATTTAACGAGCTTTACACATGGTAGGATAAGCACAAAGAGTCACCCTTCATAATCTCAATTAGCATGGTAATTGACTTATGAAAATCATAGAATGAATTCATACAACTCGACACAGCAGGACAAACAATTCACATATGCTCAAGCAAGAACTTCATACCGTGTATTCGGACACCAACAAGGTAACTCTACAAAGATTAAATTTAGCCATACATACCTTGAATCGGAATTCCCCTTAAATTTTCTACCACAATTCACCGGACCTTCTAGCACCTTCAATCTAGTTCACAATGTGGCATAATTTAACTTAGAATTAGAAACAATGGTCATGTCTTGAACTCACTTGATCATCCTATCAAACACTAAGTGTTCTTTTAGATTAAATACCCTCTTTTTAGTGAAAGATTACTCTAACTCATTTCCTTTTACTAGATTATGACTAGTTGGTTACATTCATGTAAGACTCCTACCCCCATCTTCATGAACTCACCTAACCATGTTTCATTTTAACAAAAATCTGGAAATTAAGGTTGATGGGGTGGAAGCTTACCTCTTGTAGTGAAGAAAATAGTGTTCTACTTGGTCAATTCCAGGCCTGAGTAGTGATGGAGGAACAAATTTGATGAAGTCGGAACTCTCTCTCTCTCTCTCTAGAACCCACTCTCTCCTCTCTCTAATTTATCAGAAAATGAGCTTAAAATGAAAGGGGTATGCGTTTTAATGAACTGGGGGTCGGGTATAAAATTAGAAATTTAACAGTCCCGAAGCAGAAATACGGTCAGGAATGCGATCGCATTCCTGCTATGCGGTCCGCATTCCTGTCGCATAATTGGCCCTCAAATAGGCCAAAAAGAAAAATAGACTACCCAGGTATGCGACCACTATGCGGTCCGCATACCTGTTATGTGATCGCATAGTGCGTCGCACAACTCCCTCCGCAAAAGTCAAGGTGCAAGAATGAGACAACTATGCGGCTCGCATTCGTGAAATGCGATCGCATTCTTGGCCGCATAGCTTTCCTCAAAATGGACAGCAAACTGTCCAGGTATGCGACCACTATGCGGTCCATGCCTGATCTGTGATCGCATAGTGGACCACAAACCTGCGCAAATCTGGAAAATTTTATCTTTTAAGTCCCGGGGTACTTTTTACTCAAAAAGGGTCCGTTTTAAGAATTTCTACAGTTATAAAAACACGGGGACCTATTTGGGCATTATTTTTAGCCGTGAAATTTTACGGGTCTTTACATTCTCCCCCACTTAAAATAATTCGTCCTCGAATGAGGATCGGGAAATCATTTAGTTTTGAAAACACAATATGCCAACCCCCAAATTTTTACTAACTCCGATATTTCCTGAAAATTTCGCCAGAGTTTCCTTTGTAATTAGGCCTATCTACCTGTCAGAGATCCCCCGAGACACATTTTAACTAATTCCACACATGTTCACTTACTCTATTAACTTGCACATAATCCGGTCATTTCAACAAGCTACATATAATTCAATTACTTCCACAAGCCTCACATAATTTGGCTAACTCCACAAATTTGCACATAATTCAACTATTACAATGAGTTGCACATAATTCAGCTAATCACAACAACATATACACTTATGGCACAAATTTTGAGAAGTCAAAATAGTAGAGCAATTAGGGGGAAAATAGGGTGCTTTTGCACAAAACTGAACATAACATATAATTGCTTAGAGATGACAGTTCGCACGATCATTACTAGACTTATTCAAACAAATAGAGGTATTTTTCTTTCATTTCATTTTCCGCTTCCCATGTGGCTTTCTCAACTTGCTGACTTCGCCACAACACTTTAACTGAAGCAATTTCCTTGTTCCTCAATCTACGGACTTGCCTATCAAGAATAGCAACCGGAACCTCTTCATACGATAATTCTTCATTAACCTCAATAGTCTCAACTGGCACGATAGCAGATGGATCTCCAACCACTTTCTTCAACATAGACACATGGAACACCGGATGCACTAATGACATTTCAGGGGGCAATTCCAGCCTATAAGCCACATGTCCTATCCTTTGAGCAATTCGATACGGCCCGACATACCTAGGGCTCAATTTTCCTTTCTTCCCAAACCGCATTACTCCCTTCATGGGAGACACCTTCAAGAGTACCCAATCATCTACTTGAAACTCCAAATCTCTACGACGAACGTCCATATAGGATTTCTGACGACTCTGAGTAGTTTTCATCCTCTCCTGAATGACTTTAACTTCTTCCATAGCTTGGTGCACAAGATTTGGTCCTAGCAATTCTGCCTCACCAACCTCGAACCATCCAATCGGTGACCTACACCTCCTTCCGTACAACGCCTCAAATGGGCCATCTGAATACTAGCATGGAAACTGTTATTATAAGCAAATTCTATAAGCGGCAAGTGATCATCCCAACTATCCTTGAAATCTAATACACAAGCCCGCAACATATCTTCAAGTGTCTGAATGGTCCGCTCTGCCTGCCCATCAGTTTATGGATGGAATGTTGTGCTGAGATTTACCTGAGTACCCAAACCTTGCTGAAATTTCTTCCAAAAGTTAGCTGTGAACTGGGCCCCTCGATCCGAGATAATAGAAACTGGAGTGCCATGGAGCCTGACTATTTCTTTGATATACAACTGAGCGTACTGTTCTGTAGTATCGGTGGACTTGACTGGCAAGAAATGCGCCGACTTCGTGAGTCGATCCACTATCACCCAAATTGAGTCGAACCTACGTGGAGTGCAAGGCAACCCCACCACAAAGTCCATATTGATCATCTCCCATTTCCACATTGGTATTTCCATAAGCTGCATCAACCCACCGGGCCTCTGATGCTCGGCCTTTACTTGCTGACAATTTGAACACTTAGCCACAAAGTCCGCCACACCCCTCTTCATACCATTCCACCAATAAATTTCTTTGAGATCATGATACATCTTCGTAGAACCTGGGTGTATTGAATACCTGGAGTTGTGAGCCTCTGCCATCACGCCTGGAACACACAACCTCCCTTGGCACCGCAAAACACCATCATCATTGCCGTGTGAAAATGCTATAGTCTTATGATTCAGATTTTCCTCTCTCAACCGTACCAATGTTGGATCTCTGAATTGCTTTTCCTTGATTTCTGTTACAAGTGAAGATTCTGCTCCATTACACACCACGACATCCCCTTCGTCTGAGGTCGAAAGACGGACCCCCAGGCTAGCCAACTAATAAACCTCTCGAGCCAAAGGCCTCTGACCTGCTTCCAAATGATCCAAGCTACCCATGGATTTCCGACTAAGAGCGTCGGCTACCACATTCGCCTTTCCTGGATGGTACAAAATATTCATATCATAATCCTTAAGCAACTCTAACCACCTCCGCTGCCTTAAGTGTAACTCCTTTTGCTTGAATAAGTATTGAAGACTCTTGTGGTCTGTGAACACGTCCACATGGACCCCATAAAGATTATGCTGCCAGATTTTCAATGCAAACACAACCGCCGCGAGCTCCAAATCATGCGTCGGGTAATTCTTTTCGTGATTCTTGAGCTTCCTAGAAGCATATGCTATTACCTTACCACATTTCATCAATACACACCCCAAACCGACCCTTGAAGCATCACAATACACCACAAACCCTTCCGAACCTTCTGGCAAGGTCAACACTGGCGTCGTAGTCAATCTCAATTTCAATTCCTAGAAACTCTTTTCACAAGCATCGGACCACTGGAACTTACCGCTTTCTGCGTCACCTTAGTCAATAGGGAGGCGAGGGTAGAGAATCCCTCCACGAACCTCCGATAATACCCAGCCAAACCCAAGAAACTGCGAATCTCTGTCGGGGTCGTTGGCCTAGGCCAATCCTTTACCGATGCAATCTTTTGGGGATCAACCCGAATCCCTTCCCTGGAAACAACATGGCCCAAAAAGGCGACTGATTCTAGCCAAAATTCACATTTTGAAAACTTTGCATACAACTGGTGCTGATGAAGAGTCTGCAGAATTGCCCTGAGGTGAGTAGCATGATCTTCCTGACTTCGCAAATAAACGAGGATGTCTTCAATGAAAATGATCACAAAGGAGTCAAGAAACGGTTTGAGAACCCGATTCACAAGATCCATAAAAGCTGTTGGGGCGTTGGTTAGTCCAAAAGACATTACCAGAAATTCAAAGTGCCCATAACGATTCCTGAAGCAGTCTTAGGAATATCTTGTTCCCTGATCTTTAACTGGTGATACCCCGACCGTAAATCAATCTTTGAGAACTTAGCACCTTGCAACTGGTCGAACAAATAATCTATCTGAGGCAATGGATACTTATTCTTGATGGTGACCTTGTTGAGCTGCCGATAATCAATACACATCCGAAGCGATCTGTCTTTCTTTCTGACAAGGTGCGCCCCAAGGCGACACACTTGGCTGAATGAAACCTTTTTCTAATAGATCTTTCAATTGTTCCTTTAGCTCTCTCAATTCTGATGGCGCCATTCGATAAGGTGGAATAGATATTGGTTGTGTATCTGGAAATATATCAATCCAAAAATCGATCTCTCTATTTGGTGGAATCCAAGAAAGCTCGTCCGGAAATACTTCAAGAAATTCATTCACAACAGGCACAGATTCGGGAGCAGGCACCTCTAAAGTGGTGTCCGCAACCCAGACCAAATGGTAGATGCACCCTTTTCTGATCATCTTTGAGTCTGTAAGGTAGGAAATAAATCTACCTCTTGGCACAACGTTATTTACCTCCCACTCGATAACTGATTCATTAGGAAACTCAAGCCTCATAATCCTGGTTCAGCGGTCGAGTTTAGCAAATCACGAATAGAGCCAATCCATCCCCATAATTACATCAAAATATACCATTTCTAACTCAATAAGATCGGTCGTGGTATCCCGACCACGCACCGTGACAACACAATTTCTATAAAATCGCATGGCCATAATAGAATCACCAACCGGAGTCGACACAAAGAACGGCTCGTGAAGCTGTTCGGGTTCTATCCCAAAACTTGAAGCAATAAATAGAGTAACATATGACAAAGAAGACCCGGGATCAATAAGACCATAAACATCATGAGACTGAACAGTCAGAATACCTGTGACAACATCTGGGGAAGCCTCTGCACTCTGGCGACCACTCAAAGCATAGAACCGACTGGCTCCCCCTCGACCCCATGCTCCACCCTAGATGTACTGTGCCCTACTGGAGCTGGAGGGCGTGCTGAAGATGTAGCGGCTGAACAGCTGGATGGCTAAGAAGTACCCCTACCCGCGCCCTGACTGGGTGTGCGACAGTCTCGCTGGATATGGCCTCTCTCTCTCCGCATCTATAGCACACCGGTATACCCAAGTAACAAGGCTTAGTATGAAATCTCCCACGCTTAGGGCATGGGACCCTCCGCTACTGCACGAACCTCCCACCTGAACGACCGGACTGATGGAACCTTCTGCTATCTAAACCTGGTCCAATGCGACCTCCCCGCTGATAACTGTGCCCTGACGGGCACTAGCTGAGGACTGAGCATAAGACTGGGATGGCCCTGATGACCCTCTCCCAAGGACTGACCTCCCTCCTCCAACTGAACTCCCAGGGTTGCCCGCTGACCGGGCCCTACTACTACTCTCTCTCTCCATTCTTATCTTCAACTTCCTAGCCTTTGTGGCCTGGGCGAATCCCACGATCTTCCCATAATTCATATCTGAATGCAGAGCAGCAGTAGCAGTGGTAGCAGCTTTATTAACAACCAAGAGACCAAGGCCCTGAACAAACCGTCGAACTCTGGCCTCCATAGTCGGCATCATGTAGGTGGCATATTTGGACAGGCGCACGAACTCCATGCGGTACTCCCACACACTCATGTTGTTCTGTTTAAGGACCTCGAACTCCACAGCACGGGTTGCCATAGTCTCGGCAGGCAAGAAATGATCTATAAAGGCAACAACAAACTCATCCCACTTTGCCGGAGGGCTCCCCTCCCCACGGAACCCCTCCCACATCTCAAACCACGAATACACTGCTCCCTTTAACTGATAGGAAGACAACTCAACCCCCTCGGTATCTGTAGACTTTATAACCTGGAGGGTCTTGCATATCTCATCAATGAACTCCTGAGGATCAGCCTCTGGGTCGGTGCCTGTGAACTCTGGAGGGGCTAACCGCAGAAACTGGTTGACCCTGGAACCTGAAGTATCCCCTTGCTCGCTAGAGGATGCAGGGGCAGCATGTGATCTTTGGGCCTGGGAGGCCACTAGCTGAGTCAACATCTGAATAGCGACCCTAAGGTCCCCATCAGAAATACCGGGATCGGAAGATGGGACTGAAGAAGAATCAGGAACATCAGTGGGAGGGACTGTAGCACCCTCCACTGGAGCAGGAATAAGATATCCGGGCCTGGGATGGAAGAGTCAGGCAGATTCAGGTTCGGGGAATCATTCTCACCCGCACCATCAGATAAGGAATTCACGACCACTCCTAGGGTGACATTGGCCTCGTGGCCGAGTCCAGCTCTCTTCTTGGGTGCCATGTACTGAAAATTAGAATAATGCACGGGTTAGATAAAGATGTTTTCACCTTCCACTTCATCGGACGATACAGAGTTACAATGAAAGGTTATTTTCCTAAATGTCCATGCAGCCCCCTAATTATAGATATGGTCGACAACACACCGATAAGAAGGGCTCTACTAGACACGGCTCCGAGACATCCTAGGACACTTTTAAACACCTTAGGCTCTGATACCAAGTTTGTCACGCCCCAAAACCGAGGGACGAGACCGGTGCCTAACCGGATGATCCCGGTCAAGCGGACCTGGATTTTCTTTCCTACCCAACGCATCACCCCGTGTTTATAATATGCATTATTCCACATGAATTAGAAAATTAGAGTTTAGGCATGAATCCACTACTTGAGTTCATATTATCTTTTATCATTTCCACATTTGATAATCACAAAACATACAACAATTTCGATTCGGACCAAGATTACTAGTACACACATTTACCGCCCAAAATACATATATGTACAACCCACATCATGTCTACGGAGCCTCTGAGAGTACTAAGGGTTTACACAGTACTTGCCGACGACAAGGCCCTGGCTATACCTTAAAATACATAACATATACAAAAGAGATGGTGTAGATTACACACGGCCCCGAGAGGAAATGGGGCTCACCGGATCTGCTGAAGGTACAAAGGGGAAACACCACTATCGGCGGTCTGAGCTACCTGCTGTGGAACCACCTACATCCATATAAAAGATGTAGCGCCACCGGCAAAAGGGATGTCAATACCATTGAATAGTACTAGCATGTATGAACCAAGTTTATTCCAAGTAGAATCAAACAATACACAACTAGAAAGCAATTAGGGTAACCACACAAGTACCACACAAGTATAAAGAAAACCACAACGAAGATTTCACAGTTACTTGTTTCAATTTTCCATCTGTTGCGGCGCGCAACCCAATCCCACCGTACATTCTCATCTCACCCTTATTACCTCTCCATCCTTATTACTTCGTGTTGCGGCGCGCAACCCGATCCCACCGTACATTCTCATTTCACCCTTATTGCCTATCCACCCTTATTACTTCGTGTTGCAGCGTGCAACCCGATCCCACCGTACGTTCCCATTTCATAACAACAATCACCAACAATTGTATCACAAGGACCTTTATCATGAAGAACATAAGTTCATATCAACCAATAACTATGTGAAATCAAGGCACAATGATCCTTACCAATCAGAAATTCATATATGATGTTGCCAAAATCATTTAACTCAATGAAATCAGCACATATTCACTTTCATCATTTACTACACAACATTTAGCACTTGGATACATTCAACACTTTATTTCATTATCGTTTATTTCGTTTTGCAGCACATCCTCTCATACCGATGTATTCAACATTTAACGAGCTTTTTATATATGTTATGTATTCCAAGGTATAGCCGGGGCCTTGTTGCCAGCAAGTATTGTGTAAACCCTTAGTACTCTTAGAGGCTCCGTAGACATAATGTGGGTTGTACATATATGTATTTTGGGCGGTAAATGTGTTTACTAGTAATCGTGGTCGGAATCAGAATTTTTGTATGTTTTGTGATTATCAAATGTGGAAATGATAAAGGATAATATGAACTCAAGTAGTGGAATAATGTATATTATAAACACGGCGTTGGGTAGGAAAGGCAATCCAGGTCCGCTTGACCGGGATCATCCGGTTAGGCACCGGTCTCGACCCTCAGTTTTGGGGCGTGACAAACGTCTGGTTGGGAAATAGTGAAATTGAAGTGTTCTTGAGAAAAATCATGAGTTTTGAGGTTAAATTCGTAGTTTTTGATGTTATTTTCGTGATTTGATCGCACGAGCAAGTTCGTATGATATTTTTTTGACTTGCGTGCATGTTTGGTTTAGATCCCCGAGGGCTCGGGTAGGCTTCGGGATGTTTTAAACTTGTAAAATCTGCTAGTGCACCAGTTCTGGTGTGCCCGCACCTGCGAGCCTTTGGCCGCAGGTGTGGCCCTGGCCAGTGTTCCTTGTTCCGCAGATGCGGACTCCCCATTGTAGGAGCAGAACTGTAGGAGCGGAAACCCATCCGCAGATGCGGCCCCAAGTTTCCAGTCCCATTTCGCAGGAGCGGCCCCCTATCCGCATGTGCGGATGCGCAGATGCGGCCCAAGCACCGCAAGTGCGAGGGTCGGGCAGTGAGTTCACTTTAATTAGAACTCCAGCCCCTTTTCTTGATGTTTTTCGAACTAAAAAGACCTTGAAGCGATTTTCAACCCACAAGTTCAGCCCCGAAGTGTTGGTAAACAATTCTAAACTCTTCTGTTTCAATTACCCAATGTTTTTCATCATTTTTCAATCAAAGATTAAAAAATTTCATGCTAGAAATTGGGGGTTTGGGTAGAATTAGAAAATTTTATAATAATCGAATTTTGACCTCGAATTGGGGTCGGATTTTGAAACTAATTGCATATTCGGGCTCGGGGGTGAATGGGTAAACGGAATTTGGTCCGAACCCCGAGTTTGGACCAAGCGGGCTCGGGGTCGGGTTTTAACTTTTTTTTTAGAAAAATTAGGAAAACAATGATTTTTCAGTAAGGTTAGTTCCTTTAGCATAAATTAATGATATTAAACTAATTATGATTTGATTCGAGCGGGTTAGAGGAAAATTCGAAAGGAAAAGCAGTAATTGAGCAATGAGTGGCCTGCGAATTTGAGGTAAGTGCTTCGTTTAACCTTGACTTGAGGGAATAGGAATCCCCAACTTAATTGGTATGTGACATTACATGTGTGTGGTGTATAGGTGAGGTGACGAGTATCTATGCATCCCCAAAATTATCTGCTTAACATGACCCATTTCTCCATTTCCAATTATTTACTTTCGGGCTTAATTGTTTCATGATCATTGATGTTTATATGTCGATTTGGATTCATTAACTTA